>JADRCD010181633.1:0-16683 GCA_019843815.1 Montemys delectorum
GGAAAGCAAGTAATACAGTTAGTGAATATATCATTTATAGCCCTAGGAAGCTGATCAGGAGTGAAAGCTTAACTAATAAGAGCCTTGTACCTTTATAAAAGAGGAGTACAGCCTTAATACAATGAAATCCAATGTCTAAAAATTGTTCTTATTTTGGGCTTGTACCACAGTAAGAGCCAAGATTTTAAACTCTACTAAATATAGAACAAACAAACAAACAAAAAGACTTTATATATTTATGTTCATTTAAGAAAATATTAGTAGTGATATATTATTTTGAAATATACAGTTAATATGTTTGGAGTTACTTAAAATTTATATTGAGAAAAATGTATGTATTTTCAGTATTGCTGTAACAAGCATCTACATAACACTGTTAAATTGATTGTTGTTTTATATCAGACAACTTTTATAATAGTCATTTTTATTGTTATAATATTTTATAAACTTTAAGGAATATGACAAAAAAGATATTGTAGATATTGAAGAGGGGTCTCTGGGAGGAGTTGGGGTACAAAAGGGAAACAAGAATGTGATTTCATTCTATTTACTTAAAATATGTTTTTAAATGTTAACAAATTCAGATAAATTGAAATCATGTAACTTTTCTCATCATAATGCAATAAAAGTTAAAAATAAAGTGGGATGGATATTCTCTTGATTCAGCAACTTTTCAATGCTAGAGATACATGAAGAAATAACTGAATTATACCTGTACTTTGTTTTTCTTTTTGTTATTTGGTTGTTTTTTATTGTTGTTTGTTTGATTTTTAGAACAAATTCAATCGTCAAAACAGCAATTGAATTCTATGTACCTTAAGATTCCTTCTAACACTAAGAATTGATTCTAAGACCTTTTAAACCTGGGTGTTAGATGATGGCTATAACTTCCTCATCAATTCTTCAATGCACACATATGCAGTTTACGTTTCTAGCATGTTTCTATTCTCAAAGGATGCCCTTTTGATATGTTGCTAAGTATCTATGTGGGACCAAGATGACAAAAGGAAGGGGGAAAAAAAGAGAAAATCAAAGGACAAATGATTCTGCTAAAGTCAGTCTTATCAATTTCCCAATCAGGCAAGTAACTATGGAAGCCAAATGCCCATGGTTTTCCTTGGTGACCTTTATGTAGCTGGTTTGTGGGAAAATCTTTTGCGAGACAAACAGAAAGACTTGGTGCCTAGAGAGAATTCTTTGCCTGACTTTCTTCTGGTAGAGCAGCATTGCTCTAGCCTGGCAGGAAATTTGGTTTCCCTACTGGAGTGGAACCAGCTCATTTGTGTGTCACAAAGCTGCAGTGCCAAGCACCCAAGGCACCGTAAACTTGCGCCTTACACAACAGTAAAGCTGGGCCATGGCCATCTTACAACCCCACTGATCTTGCTCTGCTTGTGTATCGAATCTGCTAGAGGCAATGGGCAATGGGGTCACCCTTCCCCCTTTATATAGTCCTTGTCATGCCTCTTTTGTTTGCTGCTACTAGCAGGTAAATCTTCACTCATAAGCCTAACATCCACATTGATCTATTCCCCAAGATCTACTTTGACCTCACATTTCTTTTTGTATGTAGTATGCTGCATCTACTGGACTAGTAAATTCTTAAATTCTGCAGCTTTTCTTTTTGCCTTTCTCTTCCTGGACCCAGAACGGTTCTGCCCAATGTGTAGGGATTTCTTTATGTGTATTCTTTCTACTTATTTTAAAGATTCAGCTTATCTTGACTCCATAAAAGAATAAGTATTAATTAGTTTAAGTATTAATAAATAAGACCATTCTTACAAAAGAAACATCATGGTTGAGAAAGTATCCCTTGTGGACCAAGGCTGGTGCTAGGATATTGTTTCAAAACAGGACAACTTCATTGAATATGTGATGATAAAATTTCCATGCCATGAAAGTCCTGTGGTTGTTCTCAGCCCCTTAACAGTAATAAGCACATGCTTTCCCTAAGGATGGGCAGATCACAGTTAAGAGCTTCACATTGCTTTCCTTGAGATAAGATGGATGTTTTACCAGTAAGACTAACATTGAATTTATAAAACCTAAGACAAATTTAAAAAAACAAACAAACAGCTGTATGATCAGGTATCTGATGTCAGCTGCCCCAAGGGAATTTCAGATCTTGCCTGGACTGAAGGGCAGATGTCCTTAGCAACGTGGAAAGCATGGATTGTGATGGTTCTCTAATATCATCCCGTTTTCTCACTCTCAGTAGCAGAGCAAGGAAGCTGTGGTATTATAGGAGTCCAAGCTCCAACTGCAACCTAAGGGCCTGGAGCATCCTCATGCTCCCTCTCTTTGTGGGAGTCTGAATTAAAGGGGATCCACATACCCATCACTTGTCATTTTCTCTGTCTTTTGAAAACCGTGTAATAATATATATGTATATATATGTATGTATGTATGTATGCATATATATATACATATGTATATATGGCATTTATCAAATCAACTGATTATTTTTATATGAAATTGGGATTATAATGATGGGAGAACCACTTGGAAGCCTCTGAAATATCTTCCACCCTAACTGAGACAATATACTAATAAATAGAAAAACAGAACCAGTAACTCCCCAAAATATCTCTCAATAGCTACAGGGTGATTTAAACAGCCTTTGCTTCTTGGGCTGTATATATTGTTAGAGACTACGATATTAAATAAATCTTGGTCAAGAAAAGGCACTATATGAATCCATAATTTTAAAAAAACACACAAAGGATCTGTGAATATCTGGCAGAAGAGACACTAAATAATTTGTGTGTAAAATTATCTAGACTGGGATCAGTATATATTTGGTGGATTTGCTTATTCTACTTGTAGGTCCAACATCAGTACTGCCAAAGGGATTCTAGAATCGTGGAAACTTGAAAAGCACCAACCTTGGTCAACATACTTACTGTGAAGTAAAATCATGGTTGTGAGACCTAAGCAAAAGCTCTCTGTTCCTGCTGCATCCAAACCCAGTGGCTGACCTTCCATTACAACAAGAAACATGCCTTTCATTCTCATTTGTCTCTAAAGCTTTCCAGAGAGAAATCTTACACCTACAGCACAATTGCACCTATTTAACTCCTTAAAAATATTATTATATCATGAACTTATGCTTAAGATAAAGAAAATATTCTTGGCTTGGCAATTACACTTGCATCCCAGAAGCTTGGTGAACAATGTGCAAACACATTAACAGTCTATGGTATGGATTCTCTCTGTACCAAGCACTGTGTGTTAGGGACTGTCCATGTGTTATGTTTTGGTTAGTATTTGTGTTTCTCATCTTTTTTAGAAAGATATTTTCTTTATTTAAATTTCAAATGTTATCCCTTTCCTCCTTTCCTCGCCAAAACCCCCCTATCCCATCCTCCCTTCACTTGCTCACCAACCTACCCTCTCCCACTTCCTGGCTCTGGCATTCCCCTACACTGGGACATCGAGCCTTCACAGGACCAAGGGCCTCTCCTCCCATTGATGACTGACGAGGCCATCCTCTGCTATACATATACTGCTGGAGCCATGAGTCCCTCCATGTGTTCTCTTCTGTTAGTGGTTTAGTCCCTGGGAGCTCTGAGGGTACTGCTTGGTCCATATGGCTGTTCCTCCCATGGCACTGCAAACCCCCTCAGCCCCTTGGGTCCTTTTTCTAGCTTCTCCATTGGTGACCTCATGCTCAGTTCACTAGCTGGCCATGAACATTCACTTCTGCATGTATCAGGCACTGGCAGAGTCCCTCAGGAGACATCTCAGAGAGTCCCTCAGACACATCAGGCTCCTGTCAGCAAGCATTTGTTGGCATTCACAATAGTGTCTGAGTTTGATAACTGTACATGAAATAGATCTCCAGGTGAGGCAGGCTCTAAACACCCCCACCTCCAGTCTCTACATCTCACCTCTGTATGCCCTCCCATGGGTATTTTGATGCCCTTCTAAGAAGGACCGAATTATTCACACTTTGGTCTTCCTTCTTGAGCTCCAAGTGGTCTGTGAATTGTATCTTGGGTATTTTGAGATTCTGGGCTAATATCCACTTATCAGTGAGTACATACCATGTGTGTTATTTTGTGATTGGGATACCTTACTCAGGATGATATTTTCTAATTCCATCCATTTGCCTAAAAATTTCATGAATTAATTGTTTTTAATAGCTGAGTAGTACTCCATTGTGTAAATGTATCACATTTTCTGTATCCATTCCTCTGTTGAAGGACATCTGGGTTCTTTCTAGCTTCTGGCTATTATAGTAAGACTGCTATGAACATATAACATAGTGGAACATGTGTCCTTATTACATGTTGGAGCATCTTCTGGGTATATGCCCAGGAGTGGTATAGCTGGGTCCTCAGGTAATACTATGTCCAATTTTCTGAGGAACCACCAAACGGATTTCCAGAGTGGTTATACCAGTTTGCAATTCCACCAGCAATGAAGGAGTGTTCCTCTTTCTCCGCATCCTCACCAGCATCTGCTGTCACATGAGTTTTTGATCTTCTCCATTCTGACTGGTGTGAGGTGGAATCTCAGGGTTGTTTTGATTTGTATTTCCCTAATGACTAAGGATGTTGAACATTTCTTTAGATGCTTCTCAGTCATTCAGTATTCCTCAGTTGAGAATTCTTTGTTTAGCTTTGTACCCCGTTTTTAAGAGGGTTAGTTGATTCTCTGGAGTCTAACTTCTTGAGTTCTTTGCATATATTGGATATTAACCCTCTGTCTGAAGTAGGATTGGTAAAGATCTTTTCCTCATCTGTTGATTGCCGTTTTGTCCTATTGACAGTGTCCTTTGCCTTACAAAAGCTTTGCAATTTTATAAGGTCCCATTTCTCAGTTCTTGATCTTAGAGCAGAAGCCATTGGAGTTCTGTTCAGGATGCTTCTCATCTTTTTTACTTACCTTCTTTCAGCATGCTAACAACATTCTTAGTGGTATATTAAGTGCATTATTACTTGTGTAATATATAGCCAATTGGTTGTATCAACTTACTATAGTCTAGAGCCATATTTACTAGGTAGCCTGTTTGTATAAAATATACAGAAAACGTTTTGGGACACAGCCCAGTTGAGAATTTCATTTTTGGTGACTGCTTCCATGCTATACTGGATGAATTGAAGGTTGACAGAAGATGTACGGCCCTGCAAGACTAAAGTGTTTGCTATCTAGTCCTCTTATAGAAATAGTTTTCTCCCAAGTCCTGCTTGAAGTCAACAGCAGAAGATATCAAAATTGCTTTTGTATTGGGTGTGTTTTACTACCTTTCCAAGACAGACAATTATTTGAAATTGAAACAACAACCCATTTTGCCCACAATGAGCCAAATCAATGTCAGTCTTGTGCTATTATTTCTATCCTTCTGCAGTAGATTTATGGTGGCTTAGAAGAAATAATCTACGGAAATATTGTTTTAACTATTTCAAGAACCTGATCTTAAAGACAAGGCAGCATGGCAGGTTTTGAAGGGAAGGAGGTACGGCAGGTAGTGGCTAAGAACAGGCACAAAAGAGCTGTAAGAACTCCAGCTTGCTTAGAGTTAGAATGTCTTCCCACCTACCTGGTCCTCTTATGGAAGTGAGTGGTCTAGCATTATGGCCAGCCACACCCCTCTTTGGAGTATGTAGAAAAAGCCATTGATTCCATGGCTAATGTCTGTCAATGAACTCTCAAGATTGGCACTCATTATGTCCTGTTAAGCATTATTGACCAAACTGGCCATGTTTTCTCTCCTTTCCAGTAATTATGTCTATGTTTCATCTTTCTAAATGAATATCAATGTCACAGAAATTTCCCACAGAAAAGCTGAGAGCCAAACATTATCTCCCTTAAAACAAATAGATTTTTCATTGAAATCAACACATCTCTCGGAATCGAATAGGTTTTCATGGGGCCAATAAATTTCTCTAAAACAATGCATTTTTATTACAACATATTTTTGTTCAAACCAATACTTTTTGACAACCAGATATTAATGACCTGGCCAGAACTATAAATTTACCCCAAACTATGTGTTTTCTCAGCAGAAAATAATTTTTCTTATACAAACGCATTTTTATTTGAATCAATCCTTTTCTGAAATCAGATATATTTCTGCAGGGGACACTGAGAACCTCTTTACTAAGAAATGTCATTTTGTTTAAAGAAACACGACTTGGGTTTCAAGCTTCTCTAGTGACCCACCTTTAAGTATATCTCATTCAAAAATGAGATAAGAACTATTAAATGAAATCTACTTTGAATTTAGTTAGCAAGAAATGCACAAGAGTATAAATAGATAGTATTTTAAAAACCTCAAATAAATGGATAGAGTCTTATCTATTGCCAGGGCAAGTCATCAGTACTTGGCTCTTTCAAATACAGTACAGACAAGGACCAGGTGCATCCTGTAAGATGCTCTATGAGTCCACTAGCAGAGGTACATCATACCCACCAGTTTACATTATTCTCATTGCCCCTTTAGTGAAAATTATGTTGTTCTTTCAGGTTTTCTATACATCTGACTAAAACTAGAAGAGACACCCTAAGGAAGGAACAAGGTTATTGCTAATAAATTCACATCAGCCTGATCTACAAGCAGGTCCTCATGAAAGATCAAGTCTGGACCTATTCATATATGCAGATCTAATAGAAGAAATGCAGTAACTGACTTATGGTGTATAAGGAGTTTCTGGTTTCAGAAAGCTAAGTGGCATGAAAACAATTCCTAAAAATTGATTTATCAGTTAGATGCCATTATAATAGCCATGTTTCCAGTGTTTCCTATTTGCTATTTTATTCTTTTTCTTTGTACCTGCATGCCCACTTGATCATCTTAAGGCCTCAACAAGGATTCATCAATTCTAGAATATCGAGGGACTGCCATCTTTCTCAACTCCAGTAAATTTATGGTGCCCAAGCTTCCTGCTACCAGTGCGAGCACATTCATTTTCCTGTTTCTCAGTCATTTTCATAAAATAATAAAAGAAAAGCACAAAGGGAATGTTCAAATAATTATACTATGCATTTCCAGAGAAAGGTAGCTACACAGAGAAAACTGAACTCTTGGCTGGCAGGTTGTATAGTCATTCAAAATACTCAATTCTCTTTCAGTGTAAAAAAGTCCCTGTTTCAAAGTACATGAGACAATTTATGCTAACAATGCATGAGGTAAGAATTCTTATATTGTAAGAATTTAAAGACTCATTGCATAGAAAAAAAAGCATTGAGAACTGAATGTCTGAGTTCTTATTAATAAAAATAATTACAATTATTAAGCATTTACCATGTGCAAAAGCCCCATGATAACCACTTTACATCTGTTTTATTTCTAGTTTCTGAAAAATCTTAAGAAATAGGTTTTCTTATTCCTGTGGATAACTGCAGAAATATGTTTTTAAAACCCAGAGGAGCTGTCCCAACCCACATGACTAACAAGAAAGTGAGTTTTGAATACATCTAGTCACTTCAAAGCCAATGTTTCCCACACTAGTCTACTTGGTCCTCTCAGACCCACTCTGAGGATGTCTGTACCTGCCCTACCTATATCTGACCTGATGTATTAAGGCTCAAATGAAGACGCTCATAGAACATTCTGGAAACAAGCAACACTAACTGTAACACACAAAGTCACACTCAATAAGCACAAATTTATCTCTCACGTGGATTATACTGAATAGCATTAAGAAATTTGATAGATTGCCTTCACACTATTTAATTGATTATCTCACTTCTTGTGCAAGTGTTTGTATGGGGTGAAAAGTCTATTAGCAGTGCTAGAACTCAGGTTATTAGTGAGGGAGTTGGGTTCAGACAAAAAGCAATCTGAAGTTGAGACAAACAGAGGGGTTAACAGGTACGTGAATAAGCACACTTGCTGATTCTATCATCATTTTTTATAGAACTTTTTCAAATAGCAGTTTACCAAGTAGCAAATAGGAAAGGCAGGGTTTCATATATCCCAGACTAGACTCAAATCACTATATTCGGAGGAAAGATGGCCTTGAACTTCTCATCCTCTTGCCTTTGACTTTTTAAGTACTGGGATTGCTGATAACAGCTGCATCATGCCCCATGTATATGGTGCTGGAGCTCAAACCTAGGATATTCTAGGAAGCATTCTGCTGAGCTGCACCCTCAGTCTCAAAATATTTTTACTTTAAAGACTGCCATTGTCCTTCATTGGAACTCTGAAAAAAATCAGTACAAGTGGTTGAATCCCACTTAAAAACAAAAGCACCTTAAAAAAGATCAAGTACCTATAAAACTAGGACATATTTTGAGTGTTAATCACCTCTGAAAAATTATCTAGACTTCTAACTGATGACCACATCAAGCTTTCCGTTCCTAAGCTTAGTGGTTTTTTTTTTTCCCACAAGCGCTTATCCCAAGGAAAGATGAAAAACCAGAGACTAAGAACTTGGGAGCTCAGACCTTCCTAACACATACCCCAAACCAATACCAAGGTAAGCTGGGAAGACAGTGGCATAGGTGATGTCTTTGGCGTCTGGTGCCTCTAGGAAGCCCAGAGAATGGGGAGGTGCAGCAGGAGTTGCTGCAGGCAGTGCAGAGTTATGCTCAACTGAGTTCAGAAGCTCAGTCAGATGTTGCTTTATGTACAAGACACAGGAGCAGTCTGAAAGAGTGAAGAAACATCCCTGGATGAAAGGGAGCCAAAAAAACACCAGAGCCCAATCCAAATAATCATTTGATTCTTATAGAAAACAAGTCCACCTTGCAAATGCACTTTTATTTGAGAACTTACTGTCAAATACCTGGTAAGTGTGAAACAGCAATAATTCATAGGATCCAATTTCTTGGCATCTAGTTTTCTCATCTATACAATATATGCAAGGGAGGATTTTCAGAGGCATCTTCTGGCTTCATATGTGACACTATCACTTCTTAAGGTTACTTGCCACCTGGTGGTCACAGATACAGAGTGTCAGCCTGGAAGTTTCCTTCTTAGAACTTCTCTTTCCCAGGGCAAAAGAAGGAAGCAGGTGGAACTAGTGACTGAGTTTTCTGGAACCAAGTCCTAGGCTCCCTCTCCCACAAGTTAGAGGTTCCCACTAACTTGTTTTCACATGGAATGGAAAGCAACTATCATATTCTGTGGGTGAAGTTACACATACTGGGTTGCTTCCATCCCTCTGGTGTCTTTCAGCTATCTGGCCTGTCTAAATATTCCTGTATTTTTCCTCTTTCTTCTTTTCACAGACACCCTCACCACTGTCTGATTTCTCGATCCCCCAATTCACTGTATTAAAACAATGGAATGAATTTCCCCTCCTCCTGCAATGCCCAAAATAGAATTGACATTTCACGAGCAGCATATTTTGACCATATTTGCACTATAAAATGGCTTGCAGTGTTATCAGAAGACTTCTCTGGGAAAAGCCTTTGATGCCATCCCTCTCTACTCTCATATCCCATGTGGAATCAAATCTGAGGCTCCATGACACCCTGCATGATCCATTAGAGAAAAGCCATGCCAAAAGCTGAGAAGAAGAAAAATCAGCTCTGGGTAAGTGAGTGTGAGAGAGTCATCGGGAAGTGCTTTTTAACCTGTGGGTCATGATCCCTTTTGGGGGTCACATATCAGATATCCTGCCTATCAGATATTTACACTGCAACTCATAAAAGTACCAAAATTACAGTTATGAAGGAGCAATGAAATAATTATATGGCTGGGGGTTTCATTACAACATGAAGAAATGTATTAAAGGGTCATAGCCTTAGGAAGATTGAGAGCCACTGGCCTAGGGGTTCAGAAAGCAGTGACAAGAAAGAATAGGGATAGCAAACAGTTAGTGGCTAAAAGTAAAATACAATCCAATAAAATAAAATGAAATAAAATGGCAGGGAACCTGGGGAGAAACATTTCCTTAATCACACCTCCGGTAGATTCATCAGATTTAAGAAAACTTCAACGCATATGAAAATGTATTCCCCTGTCCTCTGCGTTTCTTGCACATGTCTGATTTTCACAATCATGCACTTGGGTCATCTTCTGTTTGGATAGCATAACAGTGGTGTCAGATTATAAACATGTAGGGCTTGATGGGGAAAAGGCTTTCCATCAACTTCAAAAGTAAGCATGTAGTCCCCTGGATGTGTTAAGACCGGATCATGATGCGCGCATTGACTCATCCCTTTAAATAATAAACTCTGAGTGCTTATCATGTTCAACGAACTTTAGAGGAGCTGTATTTTATCCTTGTACTGACAGCTTATAAGCTATTTGGGAAAAAGGAGACATCAAATTGAAGCACAAAGTCAGAGAAATTTCACACAAGGATTTAACCTTAAGTACAAAATGAGTGGTGTAAACAATAATTGCTATGAGTTCATGCAGAGATGATGCTTGGATGATTAGGGTGAGCTCTGCTGAAGAGGTGAGCTTGCTGTAAGAATGGGTTGCAATGATAAGAAAAAAAAAAGAGTGGAGACAATCTTAGACATGAGAAACATGTCAAAAGTGCAGAGGGAGAATGAGCCTGCCATGAGTAATCGGTGCACCCAGTTTAAGTGAAGGTGACTGTTTCCAAGAACAATTACCGGAATAATACTTCAGAAGGGTAGATTAAGAGTAGAGATGAGCATCCTGCCTAGGCTAAAATGAGATCAGAAAGGCAAGATGATGGAAGTGAGATGTTAGAGTGATGGAGGGCTACATTGCAATAGTGTAGTTGTAGTGTGGGGGATGTAGCCCTGCATGGGAGACCCTCACAAAGTTTTATGATAACCCAGGCAAGACATTTAGGAGAGGTGATTTAGGGAAATAGGAAGTAGCTGTTCATAAGGATTATGTGGGAAGTAGTGGGTTTCAGTGGCTGAAAATGGAGGGGGAAGGGATGGGGACATAGTTCAGAGATTTTCAATTTGTGAGTTTTATAGATAAAAGATTTTAAAGGAAATATGTAACAGGACTGTGGCTATATAAAGAATGAAGGAGTTAATCACTGTGTAAAAGAAGAGAGGAGAACAAAACTGTGAGCTTCTCTTTTGAAAACATTTACTTATTTTTATTTTATGTGTATGGGAGTCTGCTTCTATCTATGTAAGTACAGTTTGTGTGAGTCTGAGGCCACAAAGGCCAAAAGAGTGTATCAAGATCTCTGTAATTAGAAATACAGACTGTTATGAACTTTCACATTGATGCTGGAAAGCAACCCTGGGTCCTCTGAAAGAGCAGGGCGTGCTCTTAACTCCTGAGCCATCTTTCTAGCCCCAAACTTAACTGTACAAATATTTATGCATTTACTGTGTGCATGCATGTGTGTGCATTTATGCTGCCTGTAGGTGTTGTTTTTTTCTTTCCACCGTGAGGTTCCCAGGTCATCAGATTTGGGCATCTTCCCACACTAGGCCACCTCACTGACCCATAGCACTGAACTTTAGTGACACTTGTGCAATTATCTCCAAGCTGGTCTACTGGCAGCAAAGAAAGCCCTCCAGTTTCAAATTCCTACCTTTCTGCTTGCATTTCAAATTCTTCTTCCCCTCCCAGCAGTGGCTGTCAACAGAGAACTACTTTTAAACATTCTTTCTCCTAGGTTAGACAAATCCTTGACCCTGGGTTAGGTTCTCTAGGAGTGAATCTACACACTTATGTTAAAGCCCTTAAGTTAGCTATGCTGTATATTTAAAGTGGAGATGATTTCCTTATAAGAATTGACCTCGTGCCATCTCTGTACATCTTCCCAGAGAAGAAAGCCTTCTTAAAAGAGTGGTTGGAGCTGGTGCATCTATGGTGTAAAGTTACACATCTCTTTAGTTATTCAATAAGTATCAGACTATATTAGGACTTGGGGATCTATTAGCAAATAAAATAAAATACGCTACTCTCTTAAAATGTTAAGTCCTAACTAGTTGTGAGGAGGAAAGGCAGTCTTCCTAGTAGATGAGGCTCTGAATGGCAGGCTATTTCCTAGAACATTAAAATCTGGGTGACAGTTGAGCACAGTCTTTAAGCAAGACAGCGTAGGGTAATCATTGGAAGAGGAGGAAGATGTGCTGGGGCCATGAAATGGGTACTACCTGGACTCCAAGAGGTGACCAAGCCTTCAGAGGGAAGAAAACCAAGGACAATTGTGATGAGGCAAGAAAAGAAGTTCATGTGTGTTGGGTAAGCTTTTCTAGGCTGTGGTAAGGATTCCCACCAGTGAATGAGAAGCTAGAGAGGATGAAATACAGGAGTGGGGTGATAGAACAGGATTTAGAAAAGGTACCTGGCTTCTTCATTCAGGCTAGAGTCAAGGTAATCCCACCAATCCTAGATATGACCACAATGTCCCAGCCCAGTGCCCTAACACACCCTCTTAGCTCTTTCTTGGTGTCACCTTATATATCTTACACATGTTCCTACACAAGCTGGCTAGATTTTCCTGGGTGCCTCTCCTCAGCAGCTGGTCCTGCTACACCCAAGCATCAAACCCACTAAGTTGAACACAGCCTTGCTTCCACTTTATCAAATGCCAAGTTTTTTGGACCATACTCTTTAAGATTCCAAAATATGTGTACCCTCCCACACACACATCCCTTGCCACTTCCCACATCCCAGACTTGGATCTTTTTACTTTTCACCCAGGTTATTTGGAGAGTTCCCTAACTCCTGCATCTGGAATTGGTCTACCCCAATACAAATACTGCAAGCAGAAGACTCTCTCTAATGAGAAGACAAAGTGAGAACTCCTTCATGACAGAATCTTTCTGGGTCCATGAGGCTGTTGAAATAAAATGCACCCTTGGTCATATGGCATCGAAAGATGTTCATTGGTTGGTGGTTTTATGGCATTTCTGGTTTCTTGTCCTGCTGGTTTTCCCATCTGTATATGAGCTATCCATTCTTAGTGTCCTCTCTAGCTTCATGAGAATTGTTCACTGTGCTACCATAACACTCCTCCCTTTCTACACCATTCCCCCAAGGCACCATTGGCTCCTCTTTAACATCTCTATAACATTTCTTTCTTCTGCATTTCAGCTTAGCTGACATTTTGATAAAAATGCCTCCCACGGTTTTGTGGATTATGTTTCTTCTCTGTGATTCACCCTATAATGACACGTATTATAGTGTTTGCTCACCATCATTAACCTGCTAATTTTTAAAACACAAGGACTGTGTCAATTCTGTTTATTTTACCCTTAACACAATGTCTAGCCCATAGTGGATGCTTAATGAATAGTTTTTGAATTAGTATAAAATTATTGTAGTATAAAGAACCGGGGCAAGCGCAGTTAGCCACACACACTCATTTTCTATGCAGTGAAAACTGAGCAAAGAAATAACTGTAGAGAATATTTACTAATTTGTCATTCTGGTGTCCATGAAGCCATCATCAGAAAGGAGGGTACTCACTTTAGTCACCCTGACAGCAAAAGAGTGAGAGTCTATGTACTGGCTGGGTTTGTGTGCCAACTTGACAAAAGCTAGAGTTATCACAGAGAAAGGAGCCTCCCTTGAAATGCCTCCATGAGATCCAGTTGTAAGACATTTTCTCAATTAGTGATCAAGGGTAGGAGGGCCCCTTGTGAGTGGTGCCATCCCTGGGCTGATGGTCCTGGGTTCTATAAGCAAGCAAGCTGAGCAAGCCAGGGGAAGCAAACCTGTAAGCAGTACCCCTCCATGGCCTCTGCATTAGCTCTTGCCTCTAAGTTCCTGCCCTGTGTGAGCTCCTGTCCTGACTTCCTTTGGTGATGAACAGCAATGTGGAAGTGTGAGCTGAATAAACCCTTTCTTCCCCATCTTGCTTCTTGGTCATGATGTTTGTGCAGGAACAGAAAACCTGACTAAGACAGGGATGGTTAAAATTACTCCAAATAGGTTTTTTTTTTTTTTTTGAGTGCATATTTCTCACATAACAATTGCAGATCTATCACAATTATCAAATTACATTAAAAAATGAGTGAAAAACAACAGGAAGACCCTGATCACAAGACATTAGTTAGGCAGAGTTAAGTATGAAAGGTGAATGATAATATCCTTTATATTTTCCAAATTCCATATAGCTCTTAATTACCAGTTTTTTAAAAAAAAATTATTATTTTCTTTTATGTCTGGCTGTGTTGCCTGCATATATGCAAGTATACCATGCGTGTGGCTGGTGTCCTGAGAGATTAGAAAAAGCCTTGAGATCTTCTGGAACTGGAACTACCCATGGTTGTGAGTCACCATGTAGCTTAGACTCAAACTGAGAGCACTGCTCTCAAAGATCAGCCAGTGCTCTTAACCTCTGAGCCATCTCCCCAGCTCTCGCTTTACCATTTTTTACCTGTTCTTAGAATTTAGGCATCCATTCAATACCTTTGCTTATAGGAGAAGATTAAGATGTAATTCTGTTCCTTCCCTGTTTTGAGATTAAACTGCCTTGGGAAGAGGAGGAGGAATTTTAAATGGTTTGGATTTTCTTACCTTTATACCTCTACCTCGTTTTCTATCTAAGAGATACCTGGCAATCAGAACCACGCAGCTTTGTGCCATCAGGGCTGAGCCTGCGGCCTTTGTTCAGTCTTCTGGGGGAGGACATTTCAGGTCTACAGCCACGCCCTCTGAGACACAAGAGTGAATTAAAAGTGGATTTAGAGAGCACCATGTAATGATGAAGTGCAGTCTCGAGAGGAATAAATTCACTGTCTAGACTCCTGTTGGGCTGCCAAGCCAGGGATAGAGGAGGGGAGTAAAATTCACCTATGACTTGCAAACAAATAAGTCTGCTATTTTGTTATTCTTGTTACAGGACAAATAATCCATGAGAGGAAGAATACAGACCTTTGCTTTAAGTATTTTAAGTTCCCCACTTAAACACAAGTGCAAAATTGATATAATTTAATTAAAGACTTCTCCAGAAAAGATAAGGAGATGGTTGAGTTGGTCAAGGACTCACTGTGTGACTCAGTTAGGATTACTATTGCTGTGATAAAACACCATGACCAAAAGAAAGCAGGACAGGAAAGAGTTCATTTGGCTCACACTTCCATCACTAAAAGAAGCCAAAACAAGAACTCAAATAGGGTAAGAACCTGGAAGCAGGAGCTGATGCAAAGACCATGAAGTGATGCTTCTTGCTGACTTCCTCCTATGGCTTGCTCTGCTTGCTTTCTTTTAGAAGTCAGTACAACAGGCCCAAGAATGGCACCAAAGTGCATATTAATTACCATATTAATTACTAATTTTAAAAATCCCCTGAAGCTCAATCTTATGGTGGCATCTTCTCTTTCTATGTTCTCTTCTTTCATATGACTCTAGCATCTATCAAGTTGACATAGAAGGAGCCAGGACACTGAATGAGCGTAGGTCCTGAACTTGAGATCCACAACTCACATAGTGAGTACTCAGCATGGTCACCCATTCATGTAATCCCAGAACAATGAATGGGGAGATGGGCATGCCCTTGGGCTTCTTGGTCAACTAGTGTAGTCTACTTGGAGAGTGGGTTGAAGGCCAGTGAGGACCCTGCTTCAAATTAAAAAAAAGATAAATCATGCTTGAAGGAATTATATTAGTAGTTTATATCTGACCTTGATGTGCACGTGTCCACAAGTGCATTGACTGTTCTCAAGCACCTATGTACATATGCACAACTTCTCTCATAATTTAGTTCTAATCTAAAGAATAAGAAACAGTGTTAGAAGTATGCTAATCCACAGAGCACCTGATTCTTGATCCTCCTGTGCTACATCTATGCCTGATGAACAAGAATGGGTTGGTTCGGGGAGAGCAGTCATCTGTATCCTGCTTCTTCCCTGGTACCCTGCCTCTGTGAGATATCCACAAGACTCTGGACACTAGCATACCCAGGTAAGAAATGTCACTTTGAGAGCCATATTCCACCCACTCATGAATGCTCTCTGGACTGTAGAACCAAGCACTCTCTGATAGAGCAACACCATGGTTGTCCCTATTAGCATCCTTTGAGGGACTAAGGAAATACAAAGAAGGAACACTCTTCCCTCCCAAGATCATGTAGATCTCTGACAGGCATACAATATTTTCCCTTTTCTAGACTCATTTAGCTCACATTTCTTTTCTAAACAATTTTTTTATTGTTTATCTGAAACTGATACATTTAAAACATGCATATTTACCATAAGCAACATTTCATCTCAAAGTTCTTTTTAAGTTCTCTATAGTCAGTCAACTCTAGTTTTCTGTATCTGTGGGCTCTATATACACATATTCAACAAATTCTTCTGGAAAATACCAGAAAAAATTATGCCTAATCTGAAAGTGTACAGGTTATTTTTCTTGTCATTATTCTTTTATAATGCAATATAACAAGGATTCAAATACACAGCCTTTCTATTGTATTTGATATTATTAGAATGATTTAGGTCTGGGGAAATGGCTTTACTCTGTGGATATAGGTACTTGTGGCCCAAGTGTGAAGACCTACTTTGAATACTCAGAATCCACATAGAGCAGGACCCATAGTGAGAGCACCTGGAGTCCCATTACTTCTGCCAGTAGATAGAAATAAGACACAGGTGGCTCCCTAGAATTTCACCGGCCATCCTGACTGATGCATGCCACAGAAAAGTGACAGAGACTCAGCCTCAAGGTAGAAGGTGAAAAGTAACTATTTAGCTTGTTCTCTGGTCTCAGCAAATATGTTGTAGCACATGGGTGCCCTCATTTACACACACAAATATGCATGCTCACATACACACACATGAGAGAGAGAGAGAGAGAGAGAGAGAGAGAGAGAGAGAGAGAGAGAG
>JADRCD010181633.1:18924-30504 GCA_019843815.1 Montemys delectorum
TCTCTCTCTGTTTCTTTCTGTTTCTCTCTGTCTCTCTCTGTCTCTCTCTGTCTCTCTCTGTCTCTCTCTCTCTCTCTCTCTCTCTCTCTCTCTCTCTCTCTCTCTCTCTCTGTCTCTTCCCCCCTCCCTTGTATCTTCTTGCCCCTCAGGCATTCCTTAGGTGCTCTCTTTCTCTCTTTCTTCACCACATCTAGTCGTGCACCCAGAGCAGGGTGGGCAGTGTGGATGGAGGAGGAGTGCCGTCAGAGTTTGGTCGCCAAGGGTACAGGAAGCATCACTGGCATCCTTCTCTAGGATGAAACTGCTCTCATCACATCCTTGTGTACAGAGGCAATGATGCAGAAAGTAGCTTTCAATGATAATTCTGCAAATCCTCAGGCACATTTTCATTTGAAAAGAGGAGACTCTTGGGTGTGAGTGGCTGAAGGAAACCTACCTAGACACAGATAACTTCCTCTCCCTTCTGGACCTCCTCTACGTTCTGCTTCTCCTGCTTAGCATTAGAATACTGTTTCCTTTCTAATTATTTGGATTTTAGAAAGCTGCTTGCTTTTAGCACCTCTTTGAAAATGATGCATTTCCAGTGCTTTGAGGAACAAATTCCAGGGCTTGAATTTCCCACTTGATTCTTGATTTTGAAATGTCTAACAATGTTGCCCTCAACCCACAATCCTCCACCCCCTGAGCTATCTCAGAAAATGCATGGAAGTGGCAATCACTACCACTACCTCCCATTGGAGTTTCTAACTAAGCAAACTTTGGACAAAGTCTAGCAAGTTTTCAGGTGCTCTGATTGCGAGTCTGGAACGATTGCTATAAATGACTTCTTTGGGCTCATAATCTGAAGCTTGTTTTGCACGTGGAAGTGCATTTCACATCTATGGCCAGCAATCATGGTTTAACCAAATTTGGGATTTGTCTTAAAGGAAATGCTGCTAACATACCTGATCTAATTTCACAAAGGTGTATACAATGCAGCCAAAGAGAGCCAACTAAGACAGGATTCGAGCTAGCAACATTTCACAGAAAATCCACACTCTTTTCTCAGAGGTCTGTTGATAAAGATTCTTTTCCCTGTCCAAAACATAAGGACTCCATCGTCCCAAAGGTGAGGTTCATAAAATAATATAACTAGTCTGTCTTCTTGAAGGTGTGGTTTGTCTGAGAAGGAAAATGTTATGAAAAAATGAAATAACAGACTGAATAATTCAAGCTAAATGAATTAGCAATCTTGAAAGATCTCTACCTGCCCAAGTGGCAATTTGACTGCCCACCATTAATGCCTTCTTAGCAGGCTGAAATGAAGGAGGCAGCCATTGTGATTGAAACTGAATTAATTATGTAACTCTGGGCTGGTTAGACTGGTCTCATGATTACATTATGAAAACAAGTACATTCACAATAGTTGTAAGGCCTGGGGAGATGACTCTGAGGTTAGGAACACCTGCTGCTCTTACAGAGATTCTGGGTCTGGTTCCCATCACCAAAGGACAGTTGATAACCATCTGCCACTGCAGTTCCATGGGACCTGATGACCGAGGCTTCTGTGTGCACAAAGTATGCATGTGGTACACATACATACATGTAGGTAAAACACTCATACACGTAAGTTAAGATAAATATTTTAAAACTATTGTAGAGGAAAGGGAAATAAGAATGACTAAACAATTCATAAAGAGTTGACTGAAGTTAGAAGCTGGAGATAGACTCACCTGCTTTACTTATTTATTTATTTATTTATTCAATCATATTCGCATGTAACTCTGCATGTGTGTGATGATGACTGCAGAAGTTCTAGGTGGTCAGAATAACAATAAAGTAAAATGGGGTAATGTTCTCCCTGGGAGATATACTTCATATATCTAAATCCTTTGAACAAGGCTCCAAATGACTGCCTTTCAAATGCATATCCAACAGGCTGAAGGCCAATGAAAGAAGTATATTGCAAGTTCACACCAACAATTCTATGACGTTAGCCCAGCCATCTTCAGTAAGGAGACCCTAACTGTCTCAATGCATCTCAGGATTTCCCTCAAGCTTAAGCAGGGAAAGAAGAAAAGGCATTTGCCTCTGATGAAGACATGCCAGCTTTAAATTCCGTCTAGATGACTGCTATACTGCACTTGGTCCCAGAAAGCTGAGCTGTCACATTTAGCTAATGGATGGAAGCCTGAAAAACTTCAGAAATATCAAAGCTTAACATTTTTTCCAGTAACATTAATTCACTTATCCTACACATAATTTTTAAAAATTGCTCATTAAGCTGTTAAAATAGCTTTATATAGAATATAAGAAATGTAGTTGCTTGTTCATGACTATGAAAGTCTCTAAAGTTTTGTATCTCCTGAGGGTTTTTTTTTTCAGGGAAATTATATGCAAAAATTTTTACATTCAGTTGTACCTGAGTGCCTGATTAACATAGTTTTTGCATATAATTTCCCTGGAGCTCTTTTTGTTGTGGTTATTCTTAAAGAACATATGATTGGAGCAAAGTAACTTCCAGTATTTAATAATGTATTTAAATTGTCTGCAGAGAAAAAGGATTGGGCAGTCTTAGGGAAGGTAGAGTTCACCTTTTCATTGTTACTACTATGCAGGAAGGACAAGAAGAAACCCTAAGTCACATCAAGTCTTCTCTTATCTACTGTCAACCAACCCAACCAACCGCTAACACTTTCTTTCTTACTACATTCTCAAGAACCCAGAACCTTCCCCTAGTGCAGTCCTCAGATTGGACATGGCTGTCGTCCCTTCTGCCTTCTTCAACAGTGCCTGTCTCCTGGAGGAGAGGCCAGTCTTTACTAAAAACAATGTCTTGCTCCATGCCACACAAGCCTGGTAGGCTAGCCTGAGAGTGGGTAGGCACTCAGCACTACACTTTATTTCAGAATCTAGGAATCTAATCCACACTTTCTTAGTGGAAATTTCTTCACTCCTATAGTTAAGTGTTAAGTGAAATTGACGCATGTGGGCATTCCGAGAACACTGTCATCATGTTCACTCTTCTCCCATTCCAGACTCACAAACAAATCCCTGGCCGTGAATTCTGTGGATAAGAAGATTGCTGTTCATGGTGCATTCTGGGTAAAAGAGACTTTATTACACATATAGTCCATAGCCTGCCCACATGTTCCAATCATGCCTGGATACAGTGATTTTAACAATTCATATTAAAAGTCAAAATCAAATGTAAAAAGAGTTTGTGCAGACATGGTGCAAAGTTATTACTATTGTGAATAATCTCAATTTGGCAAGTAGAGCTTGTAATTGTCATTCGTTGTCACAGGCACTGAAGGTGTCCAGTAGTTTTAAAATATTCACTGAAGTCCTCTAGTACAGGCTAAGGATTCTTGGAGACTAGGAAGGATACCTGGTGACAGACAGAGAGACAGTTCAGACTCAGGTTATCTGACAGGAAAGACAACCCTTCCTGTAAGGGAAATACTGTTGGGTGCTTTGACTGTTCTCTGTCAGGACAACTTTACACATTAGACCTAGGAAAGGTGAGCCAATTGTTTGAGTGAAATTTGGAAAGATATGATATCTGAACTTGCATGTATAAAGCTCACAATTTTAGTAACACATGAAGTTTACCTTCTATTAACAACTCAAACGTCTCCTTTTGTTCATTCCCATACAAACTATTAAAAAGGAAAAGACACTTAGTTAAATCAATAAGAATAGTTTATATTTTTGAATAAAGTACAGGTTTAGGCTTTCCAACCCAGTCCCCTGACAATAAAGAGAGAAACACAATGATTTTCTTTCGATGCAACATTCCTTTGCAGAGTAAACTCTAGGAAATCTGGCAAAGATAATATGTGTTCTAGTAACTATATTCCAGAAGAAAATGTAAACAAATATCTTTATTCCAGAAGGGCATCAATGATGACAGACTAAAGCAATCATTCTTCCAAAATCCAGTATGATGAGCCAAAGAGCTTATTGGGCTTATTATTTACAAAGCATGGTTGAAAGGTTACTTACAAGAGGACGGGTGTCCCCCAAGACAGCTTTACACCTCAAAGTTCCACACACCATCGTGGATGATGACTTCTGGTAAGTTTCACCACAGAATCCCACTGTCCTTTAGCCTTCTTCTTCCTATCTGCTCAAACATCTCCCCAGATCATTATCACATAGGGTTAGAAGTGGGCAAGAGAGAATCACAGTTATATGCTAGTTACTCGTCTCAGTTCTATGGCAGAGTACCTAATAAAGCAATTTAGGAATGGAAGGAAGGATTTATTTTTGCCCACAGTTCAGAGGTGCAGTCCATAGGCACAAGAACATCATGGTGGTACAGGATTGAAGAGGCTAGTTCCACTGTATTCACTGTATTCACAGCCAGGAAACAAGCAGAAAGAGAGAGAGAGAGAGAGAGAGAGAGAGAGAGAGAGAGAGAGAGAGAGAGAGAGAGAGACAGAAAGAGAGAGAGACAGAAAGAGAGAGAGAGAGACAAAGAGAGACAGAGAGAGACCAGAGAGAGACCAGAGAGAGACCAGAGAGAGACAGAGAGAGACAGAGAGACAGAGACAGAGAGATGAATGGTGGTGTGGTGCTTAGTTCACTTTCTTCATTTTTATTCTCTCCAAGACATTTATCCCATTCCTACTCATACTTAAGGTGAGAGTTTTCTTACCTCAACTAACCTAATTCTAGACAATACTTTTCAGGCACTCTCAGAAAGGTGTCTCCTAAGTAGTTCAGTATCAAGTTGACAATATCAAATATCGCAGACTAGACTCATACATGAAAATCCTATGACTCTCCTTTCCCATTGCTTTTTAGCACAGACTACAAATAGTTCCATCACTATCATCATAGACATAGCTATCACTGTAATATTCTGCTTAATCAGCTGCCATGGCTTATAGGGTCAAGGTAATATTTACTCTACAATTACTAGGGAACTATCATTCACTGTCTGGAGATAAAAAAAAAAAGCCCATCCTCAATAATGGGGAGGACCCTCATATAAGCAGGTTAAGGGGGAATGGGATGGGGGTTTGCAGAGGGGAAACTGGGAAAGGGGATAACATTTGAAAAGTAAATAAATAAAATAAAATAAGGTATTCTCTTATGTAGAAAAACATCTTTCCTTCTGTTCTTACCTTATTCTATGATATCAAAATGTTCTGAGAGGTATATTTTTAATTTTAGCATCTTTAGCATACAGTACAGTTTGGGCTCTACACATGCATGAATGTGAGGCATATATATAAATTAGATGCATTTGTATGCATATGGGGTTACTTCTGTGGCATGGGACATACTGACACAAGTAAATTTGGATGGCCATGGATTCATTATTATTCATGGCCTTTTTCTGAAAATCACAACAATTCCTTAATTAATTCATGATTTAAAGGGAAAAAATATGTACACAGAGCTGGTTATACGCCTAAGGGTGGCCTGCCTGTTCTCTTCTCGTAAGATGCAAAGGCTCACTGATATGAAGGAACGACTTAGACTTAATGTTTTTAGCATTTCTTTTGGAACCAATTTCAATGTTGAAACACAGTGTGCTTACATCACTTCCTAGCCCTTCAGTTTTTAGCATTATTTCTGACTTTCAAGCCTATGCAAATGGGTTTATCCTTTTATGCACAACCATTCCATTCACATCTGCCAGTACCCATCTTTCCCAGTGGAGTCTTTTCACAGTTATACAGTGAACTCTGTTTGTTTGCTCATTATGTAACTATTGCTTACTAGAGTTTACATTGTGACTCTAGTTCTTTCTAAGATAGTTCCCCCCCCAAAAAAAATTAATAATCATTGTATTGTTTTTGCAATTCTGACTGATTTCTAAGGCTACCTCAGGAATAGCTAAAGATGGAAGGAACCTATCTGATTCTGATGTGTTGGACCTCATTTGCTTCTTTGAGGAATGTTTCTATCTTAACTACGTTTCTGGGCTCTCTCATAGGAGGTCTCTGTACAGCTGTCATACATGTACCACTCTGAGATAACTGTTCCTGTTCTGAGTTTGATCCCCATTCCTCTGGTCTTTTTAGGACTTCACTCTCAAGTGGGAATTGCGTCTACTTCAATCCTGACAGACTAAAATGCCAAGATGTCTCTGGGTATCTTTATGTCCACAGAGGGCTAGTTCGGTGAATAAGACTTCTGGATGGAAATAGGAAAGTATGTCTCTTTTATCTTCTAGCTTCCTACAGACTTCTGATTTTCAGTATCTCCATGAAAGGAACTTCTGTCTTGATTCCATTCCCTTGTACAAAATCTATGTGTTTGTTCTACCTGAAGTGTCTCTGGCCATTCCTGATGAGCTCAGTCTCAGCATAGTATACCCTGATGGAACTTTGTTTTACTGCTCCTGCTGCTGCTATTGCTGTTGTTGGTTGGTTGGTTTGGTTTTTATGCTAAGACTCATCTCCTTGCATTTGGAGCAATATCATGTGTTAATATTTGTTAATATTCTTTTTGGTTTTATTTATTTATTTATTTATTTATTTAGTGTAAGTACACTGTAGCTGTCTTCAGACACTTCAGAAGAAGGCATCAGATCTCATTATGGATGGTTGTGAGCCACTATGTGGTTGCTGGGATTTGAACTCAGGACCTTTGGAAGAGCAGTCAGTGCTCTTAACCACTGAGCCATCTCTCCAGCCCTTGTTAATATTCTTTACTTTTTTTTCTAGTCCTTTTTGTTTGACTTTAAATGTTGATTCTCAGTTTTTATTACTGTTTTAAAAAACATTTTTCATTCCTATCCATTCTCTTCTTTTAAAAAAATTGGGGAGATATGTAGAGAGGGTTCAGTAGTTAAGAAGACTTGCTGCTTACCCAGATGACCTGAGTTCAGTTCTCATCACTCATGCTGGACAGGTCACTGTAACTCCAGCTCCAGAAGATACAATGTCCCCTTCTCGTCTCTGCAAGGACCTATAACCAAGGGTTGCACATATTCACATGTACATGCACATATGCTCAGAAAAATAAAAGGAAATTTTCATGGGGTTTCTGCTTTGCAAATTACTATGCATAGGATTTTGTCTTGACTTATTCATGCAGCCCATATCTCTTTGCATATTAATTATAGAAACTTTAATCTATTCTTTGTAATTTCCTGTTTCTCTCAAACTTCTCTTTCCTTCCAGTTCCTTTCTGCTCTCCCCATCCTCTTTCTTTCTTCTCTGGCCTCTGAAGATACCTATATACACATGCATAAAAAGTAAATCATTTTTTTGTTTTTGTTTTTATTTTTAAAGAAGACAGAGATAAGAATGGCCTGCTTAAGCCTTCTTGATGTGAAGTTGACTGAAAGACATGTCTCTTGTAAGCCAGTCACTGCTGAATTCTTCATGAGGTAGTAGCTGTTTTTATTCTTTGGAATTTCCTCACTTGATTCATAAGAGCTTATGTAAAGCAACCCTGGTAACACTGTTAAAAATAATCAAATACAATCAACCCCCACAGGCAAGACGAGGCTTCAACAATGGGCGTCTTTTAGTTATGGTTTCCAGCTCTTCCTTGTACCTCAGTGCTGGGTGCTTCTGGCAGAAGAAAAGACAAACACAAACCCAGCATCTTCATCAGTCCATAGGATGCTGCAGAGCCTGACCCTCAAGAACACTTAAAAATTCTAATTCTAGTAATTTATTAAATGGGATTGTCTTCATGACCTCAAACAGAGAGAACCCGGATGAATTAAAACAATAAAAATGAACAGAAAGCTCACCTTTTACCCCAATAGCAACCTGAGACTGAGATTTGTCACTCCTGACATCGATAAAGAATCAGCGAGGAGGAGACAGAAAGAGAGAGAGAGAGAGAGAGAGAGAGAGAGAGAGAGAGAGAGAGAGAATGACATTGGAATTGAAGCCGTTTATGATAATATCAGAATGTTTAAAAAATGTTTGCAGCAAGAAAACTTTTGTAACACATACTAAGCAATTGCACATCCACTCATTGAAGGCCTGGGAAGCACTGCATTGTGGGTTACCAAGTAGGTGGTGTACGAGTGGATGAGCACAGATTTTCTCAAGTATCTCAGATGTTTATATGAGTGTCTCCTAGTTTACCTCACTGTAGTTATGTAACAAGCTGAGAAAGTTTGAAAATGCTTTGCTTGTCTGCTTTACAATTGAGGAACGCGGGTTTTGGCTTCACTGGCATAGCTCAACTCCTTGGGGCCTGAGAAGGCCTCTCTTCCTAGGTGTGACCACATGTTTTGCCATATTGTCTATCACAGCTTCTCCTGCCTGGGCCACTAACGGAACGGCACAGGTCTACAGGATGTAGAGGTACCTTAGGCAGCAGTCTTTCCAACTGAAATAGTTTCACTATCAGGAGAGAATTAGTGAATGCTTACCCAGAGCCAACTCTGGTGGCTGAAAACAGACAGTATTTCTTCAATTTCAGAACACAGATATACTGTGTTCTGGAAGACAGAAAACATATATGAAAATAAGCCCAGAAATAAACTACAATCATGGTCTGAACCCTCCTTTTGAGATCAGACACAGGCAAGTATCCATGGCACTTCGAGAGAGGACGGAGTTCCACATTTCTGTGAAATTTTCCAGAAGTGAGATTGTCACTCGTCATTCGGCTTTGGGGCCTAAAGTCTTTGTCAGACTAAAAACTGAAAATATTGGTCCTCTTAGCCTTTTGTAATATTAAATCTCCACTGGATCGACTCAACTAGATTTCAAATAACCTAGCAGATGAATTTTTGGACATGTACCTGTGGGTGTTTCCAGAAAGGTTTAACAGAGGAAAAGAAACCCACTGAGGTTGCAGGGTCATTAAAGAGATGGAAGGAAGATCATAGCATGAACTCCCCCTTCTCTGCTTCAAGAGTGTTCACCTTCACCTCCATGTCTACTCCAGCATGCTGCAGCCTGGTACTGTGAGCCAATAGAACCCCTCCCTTCCTTCTCTTAGTATCCCAGGCATTTTGTCACGACCAAGGGAAAAGTAACTGAGACATCGTCTTGAAAGCTCCTTGAATGCCTTCACTTTCCATGATTTTAATTCTCACAAGACAAATAAAGGTCTCATGAATGAGGATGGAGGTTGGAGAGGGCAGGACAATGAGCAACGGGGCACCAAGCACCCCCCTTTTCACTCTCATTAGATGCTACAACCTTCACTACTAAATGTGCTCTTGACCTTGTGGGACAAAGTCTCGAAGCAAATTTCTCATTTGCTGGCCTCTCCCTGGGCCTTCTGCGACATACTGTAGCTCAGACAAGTACTGTTCTTAATGGGTTTATGGGAAAGGCTTGGCCTGCCTTTCCATCTGCACCTTCTGCTGGCTCCCTCCGCAAAGCACTGGCTTGCCATACGACATTCCCTTGAATTATTTAGATTGGTAAATCTTTCTGCATCTCACATCTTTAGTCCATCTGTTAGCCGGAGCTTCGCCTTTATAGGAAGTGTCCTTTATGCGTGCTGGCATCTGTCAGCAGTACACTTGCCTCTTTTATTCATGATCTTCAATGGGAGAGGGTACAAGCTGCAGAAACACGGCATGCCTAGTATGCATTTCATTTTAATGGAAGATTACATGACTGAGGGGTTGGTTTATCACCTTGCTCCATACGCAACTATTCATCACCTGGCAGCCCCTCACCCAGCCCCGAAAGGAGGTGCTAGCCTCCTCCAGCCTTTTGGTCCTTGCTTTACTGCAGAAAGTTGGCTTAATGGGGACAATCATACTGTTCCGTTAAAAGAAGATAAAAGGTCAGGAGAAAAGGAGGGGAAAATTGTGAGAATCAAGGCCAAGGGTGAGAAAAAAAGGTCCTGCCCATACACAGATGCCTAGATGGTGACATGGAGTGTATTTTCTAAGGGCAAGGTAGCTAAGTCTTAGAGAGGTTTACTTATCTAATTTTCCTTTAGGATGCTGTAAAAACCCTTCGTAATTATCTCTCCTATAATTTAAAATACATCCTGGTACCAAAATGTTACCATTTTGATGTTGATCTGTAAAATAACAAATAACATATAACCAACCTAAATAGGGTGATCATATGTGCCTAAACATTCGTGGTTTATGCCTATTTTAGATCAATCAATAGCTCTCAATTGTTTTATTGCTGTCTTGCACTCACAAAAATGTACTGCTTTGGATGATAACGTATTGCCCCTTAATGCTAAATCCTGTGGACATCTGCTCTGGCTCTTTACTTGGCCATTCCTAATATAATCTCAGTGTTGGCACTTGTGTTTATCTCCCCGTTGGTACAGGTCTTGTTACTCGATGTGGAAATAACAGGTTCATATCTAATGAAGATGAGAATTAATAAAAAAAAGTGTGTGTGCATGGTGTAGTGGGAGTGATGTGTATTATTTGAGTGTGTGTTTGTATGCTGTGTGTGATGTGTGTGCACATGTGCATGAGAGAGCACACACACACACATATGTGCACATGAATATGGAAGCCAGAGGTCCATGTCAAGTCCATGACAGAGATCCTGGCCACTTTTTTGGGACAGTCTCTCAGTGAACATACAGCTCACAAATTCCCCTACATAATCTAGCTATTGAACCACAAAGATCCTCCTATCACTGTGTCCCCTATGTGGAGATTACAAATATGTACCCCTAAGCCTGGCCCTTCGAAATGGTACTGAGGAATCAAACTCAGGTCCTTGTACTTGCACACCAAGCACTTTACCCATTGAGCCATCTCTTCAGCCCCTTGAAAATATTTTTCCTTCTATATTGAGTTTTTCTGATATAATATTGATTCATTCATCTAAGTATTTAATAAGTATTTACTATACATCACATACTTCCCTTGATACAGATAAAATGTGAACAAGACAAACTTCTTCGCTCTCTGAGGGCCTGCATTTACTCAAAACGGCTTGGATAATATTTTGATTGAGAGTCACCTATGACTTATTGTACACATTCACATTGGTGAAGGATAGATGGTGTGTTCTATGTGAGAAGGAACACAGGTTACTTTTCTTAAGTGGGAGCAAATTAATAGAGTGGGGCATAGGATACATATAGGAGACAATGAAGCAACATCAACTCTAGAAACTGCAGGTACATGGGCTTTTAAGGTGGATCATATTCCTCCCTTTCATAGAACTGATACCTTTTAAGAAAGAATAAAAAAGACTAAGGTCCTGAATCAATCTTGCAAGCACAAGAGAATCCTCAAATGTGCTATTAGAAGAAAGCTGGGAATGAGGATTTAACGAAATTCCTCTAGAGCCTTCAAGGTGGCTCATTGGTAAAGGCACTTGCTGCACAAGCCTGATGACCTCGGTTCAAACCCCAGAATCCACACAAGTGGATTCTTCATTTGAAGCATCAACTCCACAATCTCTAATGCACAATGTACATTACACACATATGCATACACAAACAGATACAGCCTTTCATATCTCTACTTCGAATCCCTATGGAGGTAATCATATGAACCTAGTTTAGGACTAGAATTTAATGAACTTGTTTTTCCAATTTACTCTTTTAAACCTATGAAACTTTCTCTACAGTGTTTTTAATTCTTTCTGTCTCCCTGTCTTCCTGTCTCCCTCCTTTTCTCTCTCTCTCTCTCTCTCTCTCTCTCTCTCTCTCTCTCTCTCTCTC
>JADRCD010181633.1:30514-41975 GCA_019843815.1 Montemys delectorum
CTCTCTCTCTCTCTCTCTCTCTCTCTCTCTCTCTCTCTCTCTCTCTCATACAAACCATTGGATCTAAGGCCTTGTGTATTCTTAGGGAGGTGCTCTATCACTGATCTCTTTCCCAAGCCTTTATTTACTTATTATTTTGTTTTGATTTTGAAATGGAGCTTTGTTATATAGCCCAGCCCGGCATTACTCTCCTCGTTAGCTGAGGTACAGGTGTGTGCCCCCATCCCCAGCTTCTTTATTATTTTAAAGTATATCAATGCCACATAGTCTTTTACCTCTCTGGAGTTATTATTAATAATAGGACTGTCAAAGCTTTCTTTTCTCTAAATGTCCTTAGCTTCCTAGGATCCTTTATCCTCATTTGTTGATTTTTATCCTACCTTTAATGTTAAATGATTTTATAAAGCATAGATTGACCTTTGAAAGCCCATTTATAAGACTTCCTCAAAAGCCAACCAAAAGTCCTATGAGCCTGGGGAGGGCTTGCTGATTATTTTTAATTAGGCTGTATTTAGAGAGGAACAATAAGTACTGGTTTCATCAGTCTTTTACTATGAACATCAGTTTCCTGAAGGAAGCAGCTTCCTATTTACCTGGAGGACCTAAAATAGCAGTAGTCTATAGTACACAAAGTAGGGAAAGTGGAGCATCTTAGGGTCAGGGGAGAACACTTTCACTTCATCCCCATTTCTGGTAGACTCCAATCTCCTTTCTCTGATATATCTCATCTTTCTTCCCTTCCTGCAGCTTCTGTCTCATTTCCCCCAGGTGGTTAGAAAAATGATCATGTGTAAGACAAAACTGGAAGAGTGCACTTTCACACAAACTCTTCATTTTTAAAGTCTTCAGACACCCCATTTGAGGGTGGAGTATCCCCATTTCCCAAGCCTTTGTAGGCTTCCAAGTCAAAATGGAGTGGCTGGGTTGTGGCCTCTTTATTGAAGGCTTGCCTTTGGGAGCTTTGTAAGTGAATTACAAGTAATCCATCCACTTTCTCCTTTTCCAGAATGATAGTGTTCCCTTTCAGTACCAAGATGTCTTCTCTCTGCTTTCAAATTTATGGATTGAGATCTTATTAAAATTTACTCTACAGAATTATAGTGGGGTTTCAAGAGGGAACAGAAATAACAGTATGCGATCCTTTTTTTCTTTAACGGGAAATCCTCTCCCTTTTCCAGGAAAAAAGTTTATGGTTACTCTTGCAAACCTCCTTATAGAGAGATCCAAGCTCTCTCGCTACACTGAATGTCCTTTCATAACACAAACCACTGAATTCTGAATTGTTTCAAACATGAAGGATCATAATGATGCAAAATATAAAGATCCATGGAAATGAGGCTATTTCTTATGTCTCTATCTAGTAAGTGACAATAAATTATGGTGCATTAATATTATGTGATTCTAGTGCTAAAAACGCTAATGACATAGTTAGGGTTTAGTTTCAACTACTCAGAAGATTTGCCGGGAATCACTAAAGGAAGATCAAAGGACTGCTGTCATTTATTGTGCTGGTTGGATTTTTGTCAACTTGATGCAAATCTAGAGTCATTTGGGAAGAGAAGTAACATCAACTGAGAAAATGCATCCACCATATTGGCTTGCACGCAAGTCTGTAGTGCATTTTCTTGATTTCTTGATCGACACTAAAGCAGAACCTTTGCTTTGTTGGGAAAATTGATTCTGGTCATCTGGAGCTGAAGAAACAGCAAAAATTAAGAAGAGACAATCATCATTGAGAGTAAATGTTCTAGAAAGTGTTTCCTCAGGGTCACTACACAGAAGCTGTGGCCCAGGGAAACCGAAGATGTTTCTTATGATGGCAGCCAAACTTGGTAATATGTGAGGGTTTCCCAGGTAATACTGGTAGAATTCCTGCAAAGAGACCAGGAGAGGCTATTGGTGAAGGTACAGTCTCAGTTGCAGTAGAAAGATTAAAGGGGTCATGAGGAGAATATGAGGCTTGACATGTGTCAAGTCAGAGTTCCCAATGAGAGCCAAGGAGAAGCTAGAGATAATGATGCAGCCCAGTTGCAGCAGGAAGTACCCAGCATACTGGAGATGCCAGAATCATGGGATCACCACCAAGGACAGCAGCTGCTGGGGAGTGGAAGAGGCCTGAGTCTAGGAGCCAAGCTGTACATGCTGCAGAGAACAAAGCTGGAGGAGTGGTCTAAGCCCTTTGGAGATGAAGACCTAGAAGATCATGACTGAAAACCAGATGTCTGACATTGAGCTTTTTGTGGTTTGTATTTTTGATTTGGCTTTGATTTGATTGCTATTATTCCATGGTTATTCTGTCTTAAAATAAAGTATTAACTTACTTTGGTTTTACAAGAGCCCAGAGTTAAATAATTCTTGGATATTTAAAGATACTTTGGAATTTTAGAGAGACTTTGTTTAAAAAAGATTGGGCTTTTAAAGTGTTTAAAAGTTTAAAGACATGAGACTTTTAAAATTGTATGATATGTGTATAGTGATATGAGATCTGGGAATTAACACAAAAGGAAAGGTAATGGCTTAATAGTGATTTGTTTTTATGTCAAGTTGACGAGGCATCATTTACCTTTCCTGCTGACACAGTATCTACCAAAATTTTTCACTCTTCTGATGGATAGAATACAAAGATAAGAGCCTTAAATTTCTCCCACTCCATAGATACTCAGCCTACTCAAGCTGAAATAGCTATGTGGTAGAGAAGCTATATAGCAGTAAGATGACCTTTTACTTCTAAAAGATAAAATGATCCAAGGTCATCATCATCAGTTTCTAAACTGGTTAGGCTCCACCTTCAGAGTGTTAATTGATCGGATACTCCTATCTAGGAATACCTAATAATTTTGATAGGAAGCTTGATGCTTTCATTGTATATAGATTTGCTCAAATGACATAGAAGGCTTGCCAGATAGTACATAAACATCTTGTAGCAGAGACTGTGGAGTCCCCTCAACCCTAGTTTGCCCATTGTAAAACCTGCAAAGGTCACAGAGTCTGTCAAAGCTTGATTAAAGGCTGTAAATCACAGGACAACAGCGGATGCTGTAGAGACTGATCAACAGTTGCAAACATGTGCCCTGAGGTTTCGGGCATGCAACCTAAATGTGGGAAGGATCTGATATAATAGGGCAAGCTGAGCTCTGGCAAACAGAAAGGCTTGCCCTATTTAAATATATTCAAATGCGATTTGCATACTCTAGACTGTATTCATTCAACAAAATATACAAGGGAGTCATTAATTTTCAACAAGTGCCGTGCTGCCTTCAGGAGGCTGTAGCAAATTATATGGGTATTCCACAAGAGCCCCAGTCATGTTGGACAGACTGTTTGGCACTGACAGTTTTCTCAGTCAAGCCGGTATGCCAAATCAGCTCATTTCATTTCTTAACGTGATCTCCCAGAAGCTTCTTGAAGATAAGAATGTACATTTTACACTTAAGACACATACTTGGCACCATGCTATGTGTTGAATCCTCCTGTTTCCCTTTACTATGAGCAGCTCCACCCTTGTCACTCATGCTGTGTTTGACATTCTACTGTAACATGATTAGATAATTGTGGCGAAGGCATCATTCCCTGAGCAGATGGGCTAAACACTCAGGGCAAGCCCTATAACACACTAACTGAAGGCCCTAGGAGGGAGGCAGAAAGTGAGTGGAGCCCTGCATCTCATTCTCCGTCTGTTTCTTTGTATCTGTCTGTTTCTCTGTGTGTGTGTCTCTATCTCTCTTGCTCTCTGTGTGTATGTCTGTGCATGGGTATGTATGTATGTGTTCACCAAAGCCCAAGATTCATCAAAATACCAGGCCAAAGATGAGTTAGTCTTGACTCTTACTTCAGGGGACTTCTGAAGGGAAAAACAAACAAACAACAACAAACTCTTATAATCAGAAGCTGAATACTTTTTTACTTTTAATTTCTGAGTTGTGTCCTGCTTACATGCTGACAATTAGAGGCGTATCAACCAATCAGAATGCAACTTTTCCTCCAAATTTAAGATGATTTATTAATAGCCTCCCAGCATATTAAAATATATGTGTATATACATATATCTGAATTAAATTATCTTCAATATTTACTGAAAAATTAAAGTCTATATCTTCTTCAGGCAAAATGAGCCCACTATGTCCTCAAATATGGACAGTGTATAAAGGAGCATTTAGCAGGACAAAGGCATAGTGTCAAGTTCATTTTCTGTGTGTGGTATAGCCTTGTGTTACTCTGTTAACTTCTCCATACCTCTGTTCTGACTTGTAATATGGAGTCTTAGTAACTATTTCATTGACTTATTGTAAGGCTCAGCTAAAATAAAAGTTGTTCCCTCTCACCCAAAAGTTTGAAGGCATTTATAGTCAGCAGATTATTTGGGGGAAGAAGCAGATAGATTCTAGATTAAAGAAATCCAGAGATGACCGTTTCCCATGAGATAACAAGAGTGTTTTTGATGATGAAAAAAAAAAAAAAAAGGTAGTAATAGCTACTTTCACCCAAATAAACCTTTCAAATTTTATAGTTTTTTTTAAAGGGACATGTTTTTTTCCTTTGTAACAGAGAGAGTATAGACTTCTTAGATAAAGTTAAAAGATAAAGAAGAAAATTGTCTTTCCAGATTGTCAAGTCTGGAGCTTTCCTAAAGGTCAAAGATCTGGGATTTAGAGTTAGATTTTATCCCAATAGATGAACTATGGAAGCCCCGTAGAATCACCTTGTGTCTTTCCTAAGCTATATTGATGATGTCATTGAGATTATAAGAAAACAAAACAAAATGAAACAAAAACCAGGCCCATTTCATATCAAAGGTATTCCCATTCACTCTTTTCTCCCTGAGCAGTAGATAGTGCCTATAAGATTTCATTTGTATCTTTAAGATGTAAGTGAATATTACTTTGAATAGTGTAGGGCCCAGAGAAGACTAGGGCACCTTGAAACTTTCATAAAGAATTATAGAATGATTGGTTAAATAGGTAAAGATGAGTTTACAGCATTCTAAAGGCCAACCACAGAACATTTTTCTTCAAAAAGTGTATGGTGAACTAAACTATGACCAAGACTGAATTCAGAGATTTCTTTCTAGATTTTTATGGATAAAACTTAAGGAACTCTCTTGAATATAACTAAGCTAAGTGTCTCAAAATAGGTGTGTAGTTTTAAGCCATTTGTTAGATCCCCATAGTAATAAGGATAGTATGTTTATATAAAGAAGTAAGAGGTTCTGTATTAACAGATGTGAAGGATGTGAATGACAGGAGGAAACAGGTGATTGGCCAAGGATTGTAGATGTTTCAAGAAGAAACAAGATATGCCAATATGTTAGATTAAAAACTCAAGAAAACTGACTTTGAACTATGACCTTAAGAACCATGCAATGATATACTACAATGTTATGTCGCCAAGTTTATGTTAATTTAGACAATAGGAATAGGGAATGAGTATACACAGGGTTTACCAAATCTTCCTCTTTCAAGAAAACAGGTAAGTCAACAGTCAATTCATACTAACACCTAAAACACATTGTGTATTTCTTGTGTGTGTGTGGCATTAAAATAAGCATGCAACTTTGCAATAATTATTTGATTGAGACAATGTATTGGTATTGAGGTTACCATTACCATTTCACTGGAAAGAAAAGATATGTTTAGTAAATGCTATTCAACATTCCCGAGGTCACAAGGAGAAGACTCCTCTGTTGTAGTACTTTGTGTTCATCCTGTCCCGACTGCATAGCTGCTAGCTCCTGGAAGGCTAAGAATGTGCGTGCATATCCTTGGCTGCATCTTACTTCCCAGCAGAGTCCCTGAATTTGAATGAAAAGAAAACTAAACCTGAAGCCCACCTGAAACCATAATGGTAGCCAATGAGAAAATAATTTTATATGAAGAAATTTAATTTAGTCCCATCTGTTCAAATTGTTCCTAATTATGTAGGGGAGGGTCCATCTGATTTCCCTTAATAGTCACTTGGATTCTGCTTTCTTCTGTCTTACATCCATGGCCTTAGGAATACCTCATCTTGGAAACTGAGTTGCCGTTCCCCCCCCCCCCATTATCTCTAATTGTTTACTTTTCAATTTATTTTTAAGCGAGTTTGTCAGTCAAAGGAAGTGCATCTCTTAAGATCCGCCATGCAGAAGCCAAGTGCTTCTCTTATTTCATTAGATGCTGATGGTGTTAGATTTAAAGTTGACACGGAAGCCTAATTAGACATTATGCCAATGCACATATTCTGCAAATTAAGACTCAACACATTACAGAGCCCAGTCTGGGAGAAGCTAAGAAGGAAGCTGTCAATGTGCAAAGGACCCTGTTAAGTGCCTTAAATACAGATTTTGAATTTAAAATGCAAATGCACTGAAAAGTTCCTCTCTAACTTGAAAGGAAAATTAAGTGGGATGGAGAGATACGGGTTTTATTTCATTAAAACAAAATAACCAAAAATTCAAAACTTAATTGCCTAGTTTTGCTCTATCTACCACAATAGTAAATCACAGTAGTGTTGGAAATGACCAGAGTGTCCTGGAAAGATGGCTTTGTGGTTAGAGTTCTTTATGATCTCCCAGAGGAACCTATCTCAGTTCCCAGCACCCATGTGGAGCCTCTCACTGTCACCTGTAACTTCAGTTCTTGGAGATTCAATTCTCTCTTCTGGATTCTGTGGGCAGTCACATACAACATGTACATAAACACACAGAAACTATAGACACACACACACACACACACACACACACACACACACACACACACTATTTTCTAAGGAAATGGCCAGAGGAATTGTTTTATAGTTAACAATTCCTTTCTGGCTCTTTGCTGAGCTGAATGAGACAAACCAGCCCTGACAATGTTCACAAGTCAACATGTGTATTTAAAAATAGTGAGAGGTGGGATTTGATGGAGACAGGCAGAGCCACAGCAGCCTTCAGATCTGTGCAGCTGCTGAACAATTCTGTACATGATGTTATCAAGTTGCTGTGAGTGGGGTATTGCAGAAAGCCAGAAAGGTGGTAAAATCTGAATTGATGGATGGCAGAGTTGCCAAGGCAAGAACAGAGCTGGTTCTATCAGTTGTGACAACTGAGGTTTAAGAGTGCAGGGCACAGGAAGGAGTGTTATAAAATGTGGGTAGTCTAGGAGCCGTGGGAGTCCTATCTTCATCCAGTTGTTATCACCATCTATTATGTTCCCAAGGGTCAGTCACCAAAGAAGGGAGAGATTCCACCTCACCTTATTTTTTGCACCCACCTAGTAAATAGGTGGTGGGTTTTTATTCTGTTTATGTAAAAAACACAAGTATAGGGTATTTATATATTCAAATATATAATATCTTCTGAGTGAGTTTATGTTTGAGAAGGGGGCAAAGATCTGAATTATCTAAGTAAGAGGGGCTAGAGTGGAAGACACAAAATAGTCTCCACTTAGTCAGAAATAAATACTGTGATTGGGAAAAATTAGGGAAGGAATATCTAAAGAAATCTCATAAAGATGCGCTATTTGAGTTGGACCTTAAAATAAAAATGGAGTCAGCGACTGTGAAAACCTAAAGGAGGGTTGAATATGAACTTAAATAGTGCTTGGAAAATAATGATCAAATGCCAAGTCATCAAAGGAGTCATAGAGAACAATTTAAAAAGATAGCTTCATTTCACTCAGCCAAAAGAACGTCATGTAATGCCAGCCTTTTCTGAGGTACTTTGGTTCTAACTCAGTCTCAGGCACCTTACAGAGCATTGTAAATAGGCTAAAGTGGTAATATTGATGACTTTCACTTTTTAATTACTTTTGTATTAGTATCCAAAGGAGATTTGGGGTCAGGATTGTGACCAACAGCTAATCTTGAAAATAGAATGTGCTTGGCTTAGAAAACCTTGTGATTGGGTCATTGAAACAGCTTAAAACTTGTAAACTCTTCAACAGGACCTCTATGAGCTCACATCAACGTTCTGAGCTAGTCACTGAGCTAATCATTAACCAATTTATTTGTTCCCATTTAATTCTGTTTTCCATATTGGTGCAATTATTCAAGTAGATGGAAAATTAAAACACACAGATATGTACACAAGTATATTGTCCTCTGTTCTTCAGGAAAAGAACATTTTGATGGAGGAAAGAATTTGTGACCATGAAAACTAGAACAGTATTTTACATGATAAAATACTAGATTGAATCGATTTGAGAACCAAACTTATGAACAAGACAAATTCTGTGGTTGCACATACAGAAGAACTCAAAGTTGAAAATTAATTAAATCAGATTAAATTTAAGTTATTAAATGTATAAGTACTACCATCCTAAAGAAGATTTAATATTTTGTTTATGAGATCCAAAGATGAAATGTTATTTGGATTTATCAGAAGTAACCATTTTGTGAGACTTGTCTAAGTTTAAACTTTAAAAAAACAGTTTTTTCAACTTTAAAATGTCTTAAGTATATTTACATGTTTAATTTTCCAAAAATTGTGTGGAAAAATTGTTATTTTTACAATTTTATCTTGTTTCTAGGGGCATATTAAAAACAATTTAGCAAATAACATAATTGTAGGAAAACTTATTGAATATTATTTAGTACATTTTGCTAACTGAAATAATTAAATGTTAATTGTTTAATGATGTCAAATTATTTTCTGCTGTATACAGTTATTAATTATATACAAAATAGAGTTTAATAGTGTACTATTTTCTGGCTAGTACAATGATTGAATAAATTATTTAACAGCATACTTAATTGTGTTTTATTCAATGATAAACTGGTAACTGATTGAAAAGTAATAGATGAATTTAATCTTCACACTCAGTGAGCAATATTACACAGGAAAAAGATCCATATCAAGTCAAAAAAAGAAATAAATTGCTTGTTTATAATTATGTGTTAGTAGATTCTGTTAAAATTAATGTGCTTTTTTGTTGTTTTTATTTTCAAAAGTACATTGGAGCTCAATGTTGATCTTTTAGTGTATAGTTTCCATGCCTCTAATCCTCTGTTGATGGAGCATATACTAGTCACATGTTAAGAAAACACTAACTTTATGTATATATACATAAGTAAATGGAAGGAAGGATGGAGGGAGAGAAAAGAGAAAGATATAGAGAGAGAGAGACAGAGAGAGGGGAGGAAGTTAGTGTTATATACACCATAATTCTAATTTCAAAATCTTAGTTCCTCGTGTGATGGCTTAGTCCTGGGGATAAGGTTTAGATGGGTTCATAAGGAAATCCTCTTTTCCCCAGTGAAAGTGGGGACCAGTGCTCATTTTCTCTGTCTACTATGTGATGATTCAAAATGACCATATATCTTATTCAGTGTTACTATTGCTGTGATGACACATCATGACCAAGAGCAACTTGGGAAGAAAAGAGATTATTTGGTTTATGCTTCCAAATCACTGTTCATCACTAAAGAAAGTCAGGACAGGAAGTCAGAGCAGGGGGAAGCAGGAGTTGATGTAGAGTCCATGGAGGAGTGTTGTTGACTGGCTTGCTCCTCATGGCTTGCTCAACTAGCTTTCCTATAGATTCCAGGACCATCAACCTGGAGATATCTCTACCACAATGTGCTGGGACTCTTCACCATTGATCACTAATTTAAAAAATGCCCCACAGGCTTGCCTATAGCCCAATCTTGTGGAGATATTTTCTCAATTGAGGTTCCTTCATCTCAGATGACTATAGCTTGTATCCAGTTGAAGCTGATGCTAAACTACCCAAAATATAATTTAAAATTTCAAGAGCATGACTTCCTAGACAGTGATCTTAGAATCTCTGACTTTCAGAACTATAAAATCTGATTTAGTTTTGTCCCACATATTACCCTTTCTGTTTCATTAGCAACATTCCAAACTAAAAGAGATAGACAGAAAGATAGATAACAATATGGACAGATAAATGCATAAGTAGAAAAATGGCCCAACACCTTCTCTATCCATGCACACAATCGCTATGTGTATTCATCTCGAGAGAACAGTTTAAAATCAAGAACTTGCCTTCTGGTCTGTCTGGGCTGGTGTCCAGAGTAGACCTTGGGCACAAGCTCTGCAGCCAGTCCCACAACACCCAGAGGAAGCTCCACTTCCAGGCGCTCTGACACACCCAGAATCAGAGGTAAGGAGGAACCAACATCTGTCCCAACACTGGGAGTAACTGGGACCAGCAGGACCAGGCACACAGGAACAGCACCGGACCAGTGACTCGGGGTTCCTTCCGGTCTGTCTGGGCTGGTGTCCAGAGCAGACCTTGGGTGCAAGCTCTGCAGCCAGTCCCACAACACCCAGAGGAAGCTCCACTCCCAGGTGCTCTGACACACCCAGGATCAGAGGTGAAGAGGAACTAACATCTGTCCCAACACTGGGAGTAACAGGGACCAGTGGGACCAGGCACACAGGAACTCCACCAGCCCAGTGACTCGGGTTCCTTCCAGTCTGTGTGGGCTGGTGTACAGAGTAGACCTTGGATGCAAGTTCTGCAGCCAGTATCACAATACCTAGAGGTACTCCCAGGTGACCTAACAAGCCCAGGATCACAGGATCCCACAATCACAGGATCACAAACACAGCTTGACTCTGAGGAGTTCTGACACAACCAGGATCACAGGAAGGATAGGCTCCAGTCAGATTTAGCAAGGGCAGGTAGCACTAGAGATATCCAGATGGTAGGGGGCAAGCGTAAGAAAATAAACAACACAAACCAAGGTCACTTGGCATCATCAGAACCTACTTCTCCCACCATACCAAGTCCTGGACACACCATTACACCAGACACACCATTACACCGGAAAAGCAAGATTCAGATAGAAAATCACTTCTCATGGTGATGATACAGGACTTTAAGAAAGACATAACTAGCACCCTCAAAGAAACACAAAAGAACACAAGTAAACAGCTAGAAAGCCTAAAAGAGGAAACACAAAAATCCCTTAAAGATCTTCAGGAAAACACAATCAAACAGGTGAAGGAAATGAGCAAAACCATCCAGAATCTAAAAATAGAAATAGAAGCAATAAAGAAAACAGAAAAAGAGACAACCCTGGCCATACAAAACCTAGGAAAGAAATCAGGAATCATAGATGCAAACATCACCAACAGAATACAAGAGATAGAAGAGAGAATCTCAGGGGCAGAAGACACCATAGAAAACATTGACACAACAATCAAAAAAATTGCAAAAAGCAAAAAGCTCCTAACCCAAAACATCCAGGAAATCCAGGATGCAATGAGAAGACGAAACCTAAGGATAATAGGTATAGAAGAGAGTGAAGATTCCCAATGTAATGGGCCAGCAAATATCTTCAACAAAATTATAGAAGAAAACTTCCCTAACCTAAAGAAAGAGATGCCCATGAACATACAAGAAGCCTACAGAACCCAGAATAGATTGGACCAGAAAAGAAATTCCTCCCAACACATAATAATAAGAACACCAAATGCACTAAACAGGGAAAGAATTTTAAAAGCAGTAAGGGAAAAAGGTCAAGTAACATATAA
>JADRCD010181634.1:0-13281 GCA_019843815.1 Montemys delectorum
GCCACTTCTGTGGGGGAGGATTGAAGCTGGTGAAGTTTGACTTTGAATGTGTGAGATTCGGGTGCCTTGGAGCCTTTCGAGAATGGATGACTGACCACTTGGCAGCAGGATCTTTGATTCTGGAGGTGTGTGCGCAGGATCCATGTTGGAGGTAGAAGGAAGGGAATTAGCAGCACGTATGTCAAGTCCTGGTGGCAGATGGCTGTCTTCCCTGAGTCCCCACATAACCCTGCTTCTGTGGATAACTGGAGAGAGGGGCTCTCACTCAAAAGACGGCCCTGCCTCAGGACCTCATTTGACCTATGTAGAGGCTCCTTCCCAAATGGTCACACTAGAGAGGGGATGAAGGCATCACTACACCCTAAGTTCCCAGCTTGGGCACCCAGGCAGGGAAGGGGTGCACACAGACTTTGACAATAGATGGTTCCAAAATAGATAATGAATCCTGGCTGGTTCAGACCTGCATCTACTGTGCTCTGAAGTCCCTTCCCCAGCCACAGAAGGAGGCATGGGGACAGATGGAGAGGATGCAGCCCAGGCCAGGAAACCTGGGGCAGGAGTCCGGCTAGGCTTGCTGCATAGAGCCATGTACAGCTGGCATGATCAGGAGGCATCTTGAGCTCCCTGGAGGCAGTGATGTGAATAAGGAGTTGCCTCTGCAGGCTCAGCCAGGAGAGATGCCTGGGTGGCCAGGATAGAAAGCACATACTACAGGGTCAGGATGGAGGGGCCCAGCATGTATGGGGTCTGGATGTCTTAATTCTTGGTTGTCACTGAGGTGGGTCTATTGATGTCATAGGCAAATGGTGACTGGTGTGGCTGGGAAGCAACCCAGGCAGGTGAGTGTGCACACATGCACATACACACACATACACATGCACACATGCACACATGCACAGATACATACATGAACACTAGCACACAAGCACACATGCAGACATACAGACATGTATACAAGCACACATGCAGCCATGCACACATGTACATAAGCACACATGCACACAAGCACACATGCACACACATGCACACAAGCACACATGCACACACATGCACACATGCACACACACATGCACAATACACACAAGAATACATGTACACATGCAGAACATGTACACACATGCACACATGAACACATGCAGAACATACACACACATGTGCAGAACATGCATACAAGCACACATGCACACATGAACACATGCTCCCATGCACACATGCACACAAGCACACATGCACACACACATGCACACATGTACAGCTGCTAGGACCCTCAGCTTCAGAGGCCTTCTTTATTCTTTCTACCTATCCAGAACTCTGCTGTCCTCACAAGAGGGCCCCTCATGGGTCTCCTCTCCTCCCCTGCCTATCTTCCTCTCCCCATAGCCCCCAGACTTCAATTCCTACCTCTTCCAGGACTGTCTGAAGACCAAAGAATATGGTGGTCCCTCCGGGCGGCCAATCCTCCTTTGCCCTATCACTGTGCTAGGGGAGCTAGCAGGGCCCCTTGCCATCTTGTGAAGCCCTCAGGGGACAGTAGGCTCCACCTCGAAGGGTGTATCTTCTTACGGCTACACAATAAGCACCCACACACACATACGGTACTCCCCCAAACACCACCATAGAGAGTGGGAAGCCTAGAAATGAGCAAGGGTTGCTCCCACAATACAGACCCAAGAAAGAGACTGCGCATGAGGCTCCCGTGCATGCTTCTGCCTGTGTCCTCAAGTTTCCCGTTACCCTTCCCGTAGTCTGGTCTTTGCCTGGGGGCTGGAAAAAGTGTATCTGAGGTTCTGTCCAAAGTTTCTGAGACGAGAGTAGAGAGACACCTGCAGATGGGGGGAGCTGAGGGCAGGGCCACAGGACATTTCATTGGGGCACTTGCAGATGTGAATTTCTTTTCCCCATTGGGGCCTCCCCCTTCTCTGCCTCCTGCCTGTCTGGAGGAAGCACTGGCTGCTGGTACCCACTCAGCCTTGCAGGGGTCCCCAGTGTCACACTGGATCCTTAGGACACAAGATGTAGCTTGGAAACCTACAATGTGGTAATAGACTCACATCCGTGCATCTTCCAGCCCGGGTTCCCACCCTGTTCTATCACCCGACACCTAGCAGTTTGAGCCTATTGCTTCTTGTGCAATTAGTACTTGTGTGCCCTCTCCCACGCGGCCCATTTACAATGTTTTCTTCATAGTGGAGAGGAGTGGGAGTTGGGGTGTGTGGGTGGGTGATGCCGCAGGAGCCCAGGAGCAGACCCTAAGCTTTGCATGGCACTGCCTTCCTTCATCGTCAAAGGGAGCTGTCCAAGAGAGACCACCTCCCTCCTCACAGCATCCGGAAGGGCAGAGGCCTCCAGGACCATCATCAGGGCCTGACTGGTTGGGAAGATAAAGTCCAGCAAGTCATGTTGTCCGTGGCTAGGTCATCACGACCAAACAGCACAGGTTTGATCTCGCCAAAAGGAAAGACACAAGAGAGGGCAGCAAATTGTGCAGAAGGGCCTCCTAGGCCCCTGCCACGTGGAGTTGGGAGTCTCATTTTTGTGACATGGATGGTGACAACAATCATGGATACTACCAGCTAGAGATGCCCCCAGCTCTGGGATCTGTGGTCTATTGGGGTCCTGCACAAACAAAGGCACAGCGAAACTCCAGCCATGTTCAACCCCCACCTCATGTTACCTTGTGTATATGGCTCAAAGCTCCCACCCCATCACGTCGTCTCTCTGTAGCTGGCCCAAGACACCAGATCCATGAAGACAGGCAGACCATCTACCTGCCACAAGGCTAGAGCAGGAGACTCATCTCCCCTGCCCCAGGCAGGAGCAATTCCTCCAAATGTAGCCCCTGCCTCCTAAGTCAACATGACCTTGACCTGCAGAGCAGAACCTAGGGGACAGAGAGGAGCCCAATGCTTTTCTGCTCCCTGGGCTGGCCTGCCTTACCTGAGACTCGACACAAAGAGACACCCTTGGAATGCTAGATAGAGACCAGACCTAGTAAAAGCCCAAAAGGACCCATGACAGCAGGTTAGGACATCACCTGCCAGCACCTGCCCTGAGAGACCCACCCTCATGTCTCTTTCTGTGTCTCCCCGTGGGGAAGAGTTCTCACCGGGAGTGCCTGGCTGATTGAATGCCTCCCGTGTGTTCCGAGAGACTTGTAGACACCACACCTCCTTAACAACAGTCTTTAAAATGGACTCAGATAACCTTCCGCTTCCATATGAAAGAGGACCTTTTGGGAAGTGACTCACCAGCTAATTTCTGGGTTTTAAATATCAGACTTGCCTGAAAGGAGGCACACCTGCTAGGCATCCCGGATTTCCCCCATCCTCTGAGAGGGAGAGACACAGGATGCCTGGCGGCCGGGCTTCCCACCGAGCAGCAATACTAAAAGCTCTGCAGAGGAATGTGTCTCTTCTCCCCTCTGAGATGGCGATGCTGCGCTCTGGCAGCTAAGGAGCCACTACAAGACCACCCTGCTTCTGCATCTGTGAACCTCAACCACCCCCCTCACTCCCGGGTGGCCTCTGGAGTTCATAGACACATGTGTACATGCATGCACACACGCGTACATGCATGCTTGCCCACACACCATTCATAACTACATACATGCAAGGGAGTCATCTGTTGTTATCTGCCCTGCAGTAATTGCTTCCTGAAGTTTCTATTTGATGTACACCCACACAAAGCATGCACATGTATAGGTCTTGTCAGCTCCCAGTCTGTTCTCTGCTTTCCAGAAACCTCTCTGATAGTGGCCAATTGTGGGAGGAGGTTTATTCACGGTGGTGGTGATAGGCGAGCGGTGCTCGACTGCACTTTGTGGGGTGCATGCACAGCTGCTATCACTGGGGACGGTTCCAGGTATAGGCAGAACACGACATCCCAACGCAGGGACAAGCTTAAAGGGGCGGGGGAGGGGTGAGATAAGCGATTCTGAGGAAGAGCCACAGACGGCAGCATATGCCAGGCACGCACATGCGCGCACATGCACTCACACATGCACACGCGTGGAGAGCAGCACACAGGCAGGGAGGCAGCATGAGAGGAGACGAAATTGTGGGTAATTGCTTAGCTGCCACAGTGATGTTCCCTGCTAATTTACAGTGTTAGGAGGACTTGGGCTGCGATTTCTCCTCCGGTGCTTGGACATACGGTCCCGAGACACCAGCAACCATAATTATCCACATTTAGCGGAGAGCTTGAAAAATCTATTTGTCTAGAAGGATGTGAGCATAATTGCTGTAAATTAAATAAAGACACATCTGTGGTTGGGTCATGACCCGATCCAAGTCAGCAAGGGAGGGAAGGAGGGTGCAGGTCCTTTGAACCTGCCCCACCAAAGCCCTGCTGAGATCCCACATTTGCTGCTGCCTATGTCCCGGTGAGTTAGCTGTACAACCCTGCCTGCCCTGCACAGCACTATCCTCTTGTGTGTCCAGGGCAGGCATGCCTCCTTAAGTAGCAGGTCTGAGCTGAGTGGGGAGACACTGTGTGCCATCGGCCCGGCCCCTGTCCACTTCTTCCCGCCGCGGCCAGCTTATGTCTGGGTTCCTCTTGTAGCTTCCTCCTCCTGGCAGCCTGAGCCGGCTGCTGCAGTGGACCGGCCACAGCCTACACACCATTCTGTGAGTACAGTTCTCGGTACTGCCTTCCTGCTTATTCTCTGCCAAAGGAAGCGGACCCCCGGTTGACACACACATGTCCTGTTGCCTGATTGTGTTAACGTGTCAGGGATGGATATTCTCCACCTGAGCACCTTCTGCGAGACAATCACCCAGGTGCCATGTGCCTTTCTTTGTGAAGTTGCTGACAGAGACTCACAGCTGGAGGAAATGTGGGGGATGGGGACCTTCCTGTAATGTAGAAAGAACTTGGTCAGTGTTTGGCATGGAGATGTGTGTGTGTATGTGTGTGTGTGTGTGTGTGTGTGTACATATGTTGCATGACTGCATGTGTGTACCTGCCTCTGTACATGTCTGTGTGTGTCTGTGTGTGTGTGCATAGTGGAGGAGGCAGGAGCTGGCAGCCGATAGACTCTGAATGAGGCAGCAATGACCCAGTCACTTTTAAAAATTTATTTTGAGACTTAAATTGATTGTGGTTTTATATCAAACAACCTTTATAATACTCATTTTTATTGTTATAATATTTTATAAATTTTAAAGAATATGACAAAAAGATATTGTAGGTATTGAAGGGGGGGTCTCTGGGAGGAGTTGGGGTACAAAAGGAAAACAAGAATGTGATTTAATTCTATTTACTTAAAATATGTTTTTAAATGTTAACAAATTCAGATAAATTGAAATCATGTAACTTTTCTCATCATATTGCAATAAAACTTAAAAAAGAATGTCCACAGGGGGGAAAAATTATTTTGAGGGCTAAGAAGATGGCTCAGCGTGTAAAGTGCTTGCACACAAGCATGAGGAGCTGAGTTTGATTGTCAGCACCCAAGTGAAAGCCAAGTGTGATTGGTGCCTGTTTATAACCCCAGCACCTGGCAAGCAGAGACAGACAGCTTCCAGGGGCTCACTGGCCAGACAACATGGCCTAAGAGGCAAGCGCCAGGTCCCAATAAGAGGAGACAACACATGAGGTTGTCCTCTGGCCTCCAGCCTCATGCACACACAAAAGTGGGTTGGCTTTTTTTTCATAACTATTAAAGATATATTTAATAATAAAGCTTAGTGTTATGTCTTTGGTTCAAGGTGCCATATGAGCTCAGGGTTAAAGTGCTAACTGTCACCATCCAGTTCCAGAACAAATGATTCTCTGGCCTTTATACCCCTCCCCATCTCTTTCCACCCGCTTCCTCCTCCTTTCTGTTTCTGAGAGCTAGGAGCCCTGTAGAGAGATCCTTCAGGGATCTCTGGGAGTCATTTCACCCAATACATCTTCAAGACAGATGGGTGCTGTCACATGGGTCAGAATGCCTCCCTTTTCCCTCCCCACCCCCTTCTCTCTCATGTGTGTGTGCATGCTTGTGTGTGTGTGTGTGTGTGTGTGAGAGAGAGAGAGAGAGAGAAAGAGAGAGGTGTGTGTGTGTGTGTGTGTGTGTGTGTGTGTGCTCGTATGCATGTCTGCATGTGTGTGGAGGCCTGATGTCATAACTGAACCACACTGTACATGGGACTGTGGTACCCAGGAGGCCCTTCTTCCCCTACTGTTGTTTGTGGTGATGTGTGAGGAACTGAGATGTTCCAGGCTCTAGGATTCACAGAGCCTGCCAACAGCAGGTGGGGTCAGCCTCAAGGCCACACAGGTCCCCTCCACCCAATAACGGCCCAGATACCCCACAAGAATGCAAGAAAGCCTTGGGCTGTTCCGACATGAGCCTGAGGTTAGGCTGTCTCTAGGCCCTGACAAGAATGTCTGCACCAGACTTTGGTTCTTTAGAAGTATATCTGCATATAAAACAATGGAGATCCTACCCCAGTTTGCTAGGCTTCACCTTGGGGTCTGAAGCATTGCCTGGGGTCTCTGGGGTCAATGGGGCTCTGATGTCTATTGCAGAGGTGGTCGAGAGAGCGGGCTATATCTGGACAGCCACTTGAACCCTGAAGACTCAGAATTCTGAGATGAAATTACACCCTAGGAGGGTGGGATGAGGTTCCGTCTCACGTGTGCAGTGGTCCTCACTGTTCCTGAGCTTGGTACCCATTGTTCGTCTGCTGGCCAACAGGCCTGTGGGCAGGCAACTGGCCAATCAGAGGTTCGAAACTCTCTGGGGACAAAGGGCTAGACTACAGTGACCTCTCCTGTGGCTGTCACTCATGCCTTCAAGGATCTGAGGGCCACCTTGGCTGTCTTCAGCCTACTGCCAGGCTGTGGCTAAATGGCTCCTCCTAACCACAGATGCTGACAATGAGCCACCAGTGCGAGCATCATGTCACAGGACACCACCCCGCCCAGCTGGTAAGAAACCAGACGTGCTAGGGGATTTCCCTGGGTTGGGGCACTCTCCTCTGGGTTTGCTTCTTTCCACGGAGTGCGACCCTGGAGGCCCTCTCCTGGCTTGCTCTGGCACTCCCCAGATTGTAACCTGAACTGGAGCAGCTGGCAGACAGACAGGCAGACAGCAGACCAACTGACACACAGGCATGAGGCCAAGAGAAAGAAGGCAGCAGGTGGGATGAGCATGGATAGATCTCCCTTCGCCCTGTGCGTAAACATGGCGCCCACCTGTGCGCCCGTGCTGGAACGGGTCCATTCTGAGGGTTGTGCATTGGGGATTCTGTGCATTAATCCATCTTTGCAAGGAAAGGGGGAATTATTCATAATTAAAAAGTAATAATAATGTGTTGTGAAGGAACTCGGCAGCATGTTACCCAGAGAGAAGGGGGAGGGCAGGCAGTCTATTTTTAATGGTCTCCATGACAACAGAGATTTTGTTTACACTGCTTTTTTTCCCCTTAGTTCTTCAGTAAGGCAATTGCTGATTTGCATTTTATTGGAAAATGTAGCCTGCAAGTCCCTGAGGTGGGCAAGGGGCCCTAGTGTCTGGGGAGCCTACCCCCCCCCCACCCCAGGATGCTTCTGGAGCCTTCTGAGAGGTTCCAGGACCTGGGGGAACAGCAAAGATGAGGCCAGAGCTCCTGTGAGACTCTTCCCTCCTGCAGCCTGGACCACCTCACTCCCTCCATCCATCCTTATCCCGTAGTGGATGCTGCTTGTATCCCACAGCGAAAACTGACTCCTTAAGGTGTGGTTGCCCCTGACAATGAGCAGACGCTCTCATACTCAAGTGATGCCCTGTGAACCTTCTCCTCAATGTAACTAGTCAACGAAAGGCTAGAGCCTGTGATTGGGTGCTTGAGGGAGTAAGGTGAGACTGTAGGTTTGAGAGGAGGTTGCAGGGAAACGGGGAGGGAGGATGGATGGAGAGGAGGAAGCCTCAGTGGACCGGAACCACGTGGCCAGGAGAAGCAGCCAGTAACAAGGGGCTTTATAGCTGGGGAATAAGTTAGCATAGCCCTAGATCTGCCCAATGTAGGCCTATGGCATATAAATAAAATACCTGGTTTGTGTGTCTTTTATATGGGCTTATTAGAACTTTAATTCCAACCTCACTATCCTTTAGGGGGCACTGCCATGTCCCCCATGCCCACTGGACCTGCTCGACAGAGACCCATACCACCTGCACGGGTAGCTGTTCAGGTTCCCATCCTCTCCACCTCCTGCTGTGCCAGGCGGGTGGGGGCGTCTGGGCACAGAGCCCAGGCCACCGGCAGAGGGGCAGATAGATGCCAGCAGTCCATCCTGAGGAAGCCAATGTGCATGGATGACGGCCAGGTCCTGGAAGGATGGTGCAGACCAGGCGTGCAGGTGTGCGTGCTCCCTGCCCTCAGGCCTCAGTGCTTGGCTGCAGCGCCTAGCAGGCTGCCTTCTGGTACCTATTCCTACCCTCGTCTAGGTGTGGACCCACCAAAGTGTCTCTTGCTGTAGCTACATCTCGGCCATCACTGGGCCGCTTGTTCCCACTGGCCTTGGCTCTGAACTGGCCATCCTTGGAAGAAAGCCTGCTGGTCAGATGCCTCCACCTGACAGCAGGTGTGTTGGGTAGCTCCCCACAGCTCCTGAAGCAGCCGTGCCGGCCACCCAGGCAATAGCCTGAATGTCCACACCTCCCCGTGTCCCACTATATCGAGACATATAGGAGGCAAGAGTCTAGAAGGCCTCTGGCTGCAGCACCCAGTAAGGGGAGCCTGCCGTGTCTGCTGTCCACTCAGCGTCATTCCTTCAGGGCGCCCTGAGGACGATCTTGTGCAGACTTCAGAATCACAGTTTTCCCCCTCACAGACACAGGAACTGCCCAGGAGGGCAGAGTGGCTTTCCTCAGTGAGGAGGCCGCCATGCCAGTTAGGTTCTCTGCCCATGTCTCTCACATGGTGCCAGCAATACACCCAGGTGTCCCCTCACACCTTTCAGGCCCACAGAGCCTCTGGGAAAGGCTACCTCCCCTTGTTTGGAGAAGAGGCTGAAGGAGACGCTGTTCTCTTTGGTGGTTCCCAAATACTCATGGGATCCTGATGTGTGTGCATACACAAAGGGATATGATGGTTCCTCCTGTACTGTCACAGGCATCATACCACATATATACACATGCATGTATCATGCATATACATATCAACAAGTGTGCACACACATGAACATCACATATGCACCTATTACACATTAAAAACATATCTACACATGTGAACTTGCATACATATGTGTATAAATGTATGTGGTGCATACCTAAGTGTATACACACTGCATATTCATATATGCTTACATATCACATACATATCTTTATGTACACTCACATACACATAACTACCACAGACTCATGTACACACATATATTCAACATGTGATTTGCCACAGAAATTCATACACACATACACATATACACAAACATGCAACATGTGCATATATTCCATGTGTGTTTATATCTGCATATTTATATACTCAGACATCCATGTAGCATGCACATGCACATACATGTTCATATCAGCGCTCACGTAGATATCATGCATTCAGCCTGATATCATACACACAAGTATACACTCATATCTACCACATATATTTATACATATATACTCATAGGCCAAGGTAACAGCTCATTCACACACATAATCATGTTAAAATTCATGTGTACATGTTCACATATATGTAAACATTTGAACCAGCACCCACATGCACACAAACTTATGCAAAATATATATAACACACGTGTATATATACCACACATTCATATTAAACATGCTACCCATAACCATGCAGCACATACACCTTTACACACATTATATGCTTATGCACACATATTCACATGTTTGTTTGCATTCAACCCATGCATACAGACTACACACACTCATACAAAATACACACATGTAACACACATTTACATACACATATACCCATGCATCACCACTGTCACACACATATACATTTATATATATATATATATATATATATATATATATATATATATATATATTCTATTCTCATATGTGTAATTATTTGGGCCATGAATACACACCACATATTCGTACAAAATACAGATGCAACATACCACATATACTCATAATGCATATATCCATACAGCATGTACCCTAACAAAGCTACACATTAACATACATGTACATACATGTTCACCTCTGTATTAGTTACCTTCAATTGCTGTGATAAGACAGCATGACCAAGGCAACTTATAGAACTGTTTATTTTGGCTCATGGTTCCAGAGGGATGAGAGTCCATCTTGGCAGCACCTGGCAGGCACGGCAGTAGGAGCTGGAAGCTGAGAGCTCACATCTCAAAATGAGCACAAATTAGAGAGATCGGACTAGAAATATGTGTAAACATTCAGGCCATGTACATGCACCACACATGTTCATATAAGTACACATATAACATACTATATGCCTTCCTGTGCATATAAATCTATGCAGCACATACCTTCACACACATGCACTTTAACACACACACACACATCACATTCACAGATATAAAAGCATTCAGCTTGAGCATATATACCACAGACATATACATGCCACACACATTTGTAATCCACGCGATCATTTATACACACACATATATAAACCTACACATCTGACCACACACATTTGCATGCATATATAGCCACCCATGTGCACACCATACATTCACATACATGCACACATACGTGAATACATGCATCTATATCACACATATCGCACACACACTGATCTCCATATGTCACAGTTCACTGGCCCCAAGCTAAGGGCTTGCCAACCTCTGTGAGCCCCAGGGCTGGGCTTCCTCTCAGCTTGCACATGGGAGCCATGTGACTGCTGGCTGCGTGAATGAATGAAGGGAGGAATGAATCAATGCAGCATGTCAGGCCCTGCAGGCAACCAGAGAGACACAGACAATGAGAGAGGGAGAGAGGCAGGTAGGGAGAAAGAGAAGAGCTAACTCCCTGTAGTCGTAACCAGAAGGCTGTCTGTTGGCGTTAAAAGTCACTCAAGGTACCAGCCGGTGTCCCATGATGCTGTGTGGGTCCATCAGCAGATTCCAGACGTACTGGGATGAGGGGGCCTCAGGAGCCGGACACCATTCTCACAGCAGGCCATACGCTGACATCACCAGGGTGCATGCCTTATCTGATACCTGGCCACCTGCGTGCCAGAACCCCTGCTGCCAGTTCTAAGGCTCAGCACACCTACTCTGAGCTTTCAGACGCACTCATAACTCGTTGCCCATTGTACCTCTTGCCTCGAATGTTCATTATGGGCAGTAGGAATGGTACCAATTTCCCTCTGTGTACTGCCAGTGGGTCCCAGAAGGTCAGGCCTACCAACAAGTAGCTGGCCGTCTCATTATTTATACACTAGACCTTTTTTCTTTTCTTCTTTTTTTTTTTTTAAGAAAAAGAAAATAACAAGTTTTGGTGGCAAGAAATTGGAGCCCTCTTACATAGCTGGTAGGAGTTTGGGACTGTGAAAAGGGCTAATTTTGTGTTAGACAAACTTCACCTCAGTGAATAAAAATAATAAAACCGTTATTAACAGAAGAATTCATTATTGAGAGAGGCCACTAACTCAAGGAAAATTATGATATTTCTATCAGCTTTGGGCTTACCTGTTTTTAAAATTGTGCTTATTGTTATTTTTAATTATTTTTTTATTATCATTATTATTATTATTTAGATAATTTTGGTGTTGATTCAACCAAGGTCTTGCTGGCTACATACCTCTTACTAATAGACTATTGAAGACGCCTCCTGTAACTTAGTGCCTCCTAGAGAGCCACGTCAGATCCTGTGATCTGGATATCTTTGAATCTGTGGGAGTCTCAGGTTCCTGGGTGGCCCTGGAGCTTGACCTGAGCCCAGGCTACCTCAGCCACTTACTGCCTGCCCAGACTGAGAGATTCTTAAAGTTTTCTGTGTAAAGCTTCCTGATGCTTTCACCTCGAAGACCAGCCTCCCCACCTGCACAGCTTAGAACCGCATAGGGCTCTGTGTCCGTGTTGCTGGTGATGTCATCTTCTGTCCCACCTCTGTCAAGGTGTGTCTTCCCATGGCCAGAGACTATGTAGTCACAGCTGTGCTGTAGGTCATGGCCAGGTGTGCCACTACAGTCCCAGCAGGCACTGCTATGAGCCCTAACATGGGCTAGGAGGTGGTGCCCTGGGATTCATTACAGGTGAGGAAATGGGACTCAGACAAAAACAGCTCTTGCTGAGGTCTCCAAGGAGGCAGGATGGGACACAGTACACTGACAGCGTCCTCACTGTGACAAGCCCAGGCAGTGCCTCGTCACCTGAGCCACCAGGGTCCAGGAGGAAAGAGGTGGCTTTGCTTTTATGTCCTGACCTCTAGCCCAGGCCTGGGTCATGTTACATAAATGAATGAACACTGCTCCTTTCTTACCAGGGAAACCCCTGAGTGCAGGGTCATCTCACAAGTTCTGGAATTCTAGAATTGGCATTAGGATCCAGATTACACTGAGTGACCTCCTTCCCTCCTCCCTCCTCCCTCCTCCTGTCTCTGTAATTTTTAAGAAGTCCCTCACTGCCGCGTCCCCTGTCCTGAGATCCCACTTGCTACTCTCCTCCCCAACGTGGACACAGGGCCCAGTGTGGGATTTTGACTGAGTTATCATGTCTCTTCCTGGATCCCCAATCAGACTGCTTCCCTCTGCAGAAGATGGTAGCACTGACTTTGGAGGCACATGGTTGGCCCAGAGTTCATCAGCTGGAAGCACATGCCTCAGTTGTCCCTCCCGATCCTCCCATGAAACCTTCATTTAACAATAGGGGCAAGTCTCCGAGGCTCTGTTCAAAGAGTGGGGTGACTTACTTGTTCCCTCAGAGCACTTGTGTGGTTTGCAGCTGCTTTTTACTAAAAACAAGTAAATACACTCTACTCTGACTCCGGGAAGAGGAGTGGGCCTGTACCCTACCTCCTGGAAGGTCATAAAACCCAGCCCGTGTACAGTAGCGATAGCTGCATGATACCAGCCTTTGCCCTTGAGAGCAAGCTCCTTCAGTCAGCAGTGGGCTGCTGGATGCGGCAAGTGGACCTTAATCACACATCCATGAAGTTTGTCTGGTGGCCATCAGAAGATGGAAGCTGGTCAGACAGATAGATAGCTCAGTGGGTTAAAAGGTACCACTGCCAAGCGTGGCATCCTGCATTTGATGCCTGGAACCTACACACACACACACACACACACACACACACACACACACACACACACCATTCACTCTAGATAGATAGATAGATAGATAGATAGATAGATAGATAGATAGATAGAT
>JADRCD010181634.1:13291-31546 GCA_019843815.1 Montemys delectorum
GATAGATAGATAGATAGATAGATAGATAGATAGATAGATAGATAGATGACAGATAGACAGGATGAGAGCAAGATGGAAGGCATGTCCTCAATGGTGCAGGAGGAGGGAGACGCCATCATGGACAGGTACGGGTGCTCTAGCAGACCTCAGAGGCTGACTGTCCTGAGCAGAATGGGGACACCCAGTCAGAGCTGCAGGCAGGGCCTGGGGTTTTCCACCCTGTCCTGTCTCTGACTCCATTCCTGAGGTAGGCACAGCTGGAGAGAAGGCATGGATTTCTCCCCCATCTCTCTCCTTGAGGGAAATGATATAAAGAAATAAGAACATAGCTTCTAATATAGATCCCACCAAAAAGATGTTTGTGTGACCAGATGAGTACGAGCCCAGAGGGGAAAACCACCAGTGGCCAGCGGGAAAGTGAGCCGTGGAACTGTCTCTTAAGGGGAGGTGGGAGACAAATGACAAAGGGGCGAAGAGTGCATGTGAGAGGGAGCTGAGACTGGAACCTCCACGGACACACAGCCAGATGTAGAGGACATGATACCACTTCTAGAGGGTTGCAGAACAGGAAACTCAGAAAGCAGAGAGCACAGTTGCATCAGGATTTGGGTGTATTGAGACCAGGAAGCAATCGAATGAAGACGCTTCTGGACTGGGGTTAGGATCTGCATCAAGTGGAGTGCAGGCTGCATTGGTGCATGGGGTTGTCCGCTTGAGTGTAGGGAGGGGGTATGTAGATTTTTACCTTAAAGGAAAAATAAAAGGTTTGTAAATAAATGCAGAGTCCTGGTTACTAAATAGCAGGCTGATGCACCCTGGAGAGTGTGGTGCCTGTAGCTGACTTTTGCATGCATCAAAGATAATAAACAAAATTGATAAACACTCCGAGAGAAGATGAGCCGACTGTGACCAGGCAAACAGAGAAAGGGTAGCCCACTGGGGCTGCTGGGAATACAGCATCCATCCCAGTGACTTCTCTGTGCTTCAGGAAACATTTGCCACAGAGTGCTGGTGAGAAGCCAGTCACAGAATAAAGTGCAGTGGGCTTTTTCATGTGGCAAGCAGGCTGGTGTGGACTGGCTACTTTGCACCCTTCTCTCTTGGCTGGGGAACGTCTCAGTTTCCACCAGCAAGGCTTACTAGAGTCCAGGCTAGGTTTCAGGACCAGAGGAGGAGCCGGGCAGTGCAGCATACGCACCCCACTGGGGTCATCCTCTGGCTTGCAGAAGGGTGGAGGCAACCTCCCCAGCTGAGAGCCTCCTGAGAAGGTCTGGCAGGCTGTAAGCCAGCCATCAGTTCTAAGCAACAACTGGACCAGCAAAACCAGAGCAGAGGGCCTGCTCTCAAAGATGGGGAATGTGATCTTGCTTCCTGATAGATGATAGACAGGCTGCCTGTGCCAAGCTCCAGGGAGGAATGTGGTCAGGCTCCGAGGGACGAGGACCCAGCTGCAATCACTCTCAGCAAGTGATGAGCAACCTCTGGGATGCAGGAGGACCAGAGAACAACCTGGTGGACAGGATAGTCCTACGGAGCAAATGAGAGGCCTTTAGGACCGTCGCCAGGTCCGAAGGTCCATCTTATCCTCTCTCTGCTGTGCATGGCCAGGAAGAACAGCTCTTACTGAGGATGTGGCAGGGTCAAACATCTTGGAGAAATGTTCCGAATTGGGGTTCTTGGGGCTGGGAGAGGTCAAGAGCCAACCAGTGCAGCGTCAGGTGTCCGCTGACCTGTGGTTAATTCTGAACACATGCTCCAAGGCCAGACCGCACAGCCTGATGGAACCAACACCTGCCGTCTGATTGCCCTGACTCCCACTTCTGATACTTAGTTGATGAAGCCCGCCTGATGAAGCCCAAAGCCCATTAAGCAACCCCCAGGCCTCCCGGCGCTGTTTGTGTTCATTGGAACCGCCCACCGCCATGTGGCTCCTTCTTTCTCCACCTTCCGAGCCACGCCCATCACGGGAGCCCTCCCACTTCTTTCCCCCTGTGCTCCTCGTTAATCCCCGTCAGCTGCAAGCAAACAAACTCCCCGCTCCATTTATTTCACGAGCCTCCCGATTTAATTAGGTTTTCCAGTTTTTCGCCTGTCCTGGGCCAATCAGTCCTTAAAACAGTGGAGAATTCATTTCCAGCTGCTGTCAGAAGGCGGCTCTCCTCAGTTAGAAAATAATTAACCCATCATCACACATCGGGGGTAATGAATCTGTGTTTTCCGTTTGCTAGCAGGTCATTTGTATCCCTCCATACTGGCAAAGGAGGTGCGAACCAACTTCCAGCAGCTGTGGCTTCCCTCACCCTTCATCCCTCTCTGGGGACCCTTCCCCCTCTCTGCTGGGGCGAGGTCTGGGCAGCAGGCTCTGAGGACCTGAAGTCTCACCTTGGTCCCTGGTGCCCAGCCCCAGAGGTCCCTTGCTTCTGCTCCCCAAACTACTTTCTGGATGGAGTCTATAGTAGGTGTGACACATAGGGGAGCTGCTGTAGGGTCCTGTGGCGCTTCCACCTGTGACCTCAGCTCCAGGCTTACAGCAGTAGCTTCCCTCAGCATCTCTCACAGTCTGGAACCAGAAAGCCAAGAAGGAGCTATCCGCAGCCCCTCCCCGCTGGAGGACCCCTGGCTCCTTTGGACCCTGTGGCTCCCAGCTTTTGTGGACACATCGTTCCAGCGTTTGTCCCCGGTACCCGACAGCCTTGCCTCAGCTTCATGCAACAGCTCCGTCCTTACCACCTCTGCTTCCCACACTTCCGGTTACGGTGGGTCTGAAACTATTAAGTGGAAAATTTCAGAAATAAACCATTCATAATTTCCAAGTAATTCTTATTATGGTGTACCATCAGAATAGCCCCCTTTTATTAGCTACTTATTGTTGGTTACCATCTCTTACTAAAATTAATTTGTAAATCAAATCTCATCACAGGCGTGAACAGGAAAACCTTGTGAATATGTGGCAGGTTCAGTGTTACACTGTGTCTCAGTCATCCACCATGGATGGGTCTTGGATATGATCCCATCTGATGAACGCGGTGGGTCACGTCCCCATGGATAAGGGAATGACCACACATCCGTGAAGTCTTTCTAGATAAGGTCCGGCCACGTTAGAACCCATCATAGGCAGTGTGCCCTTTGGGCTGTGTGTCCCTCGTCCAGGCACCTTTAGGTCCCCTCCCCCCACAGTCTGCCCTGTATTCCAAAGTGTGGTGGGTGGGTCGGCAGGCTGTGGCTGTGGCTGTTGTGTCAAGCCATAGCACCCGTGCCTGGTTGTTCATCTGGAATGCTGTCTGGCATGGGTCAGCTGTCGGAGTATACTGGGGGTGCTCTAGGATCCTGTGGGAGCTCTTGGAGGGGTGCACAGACATGCCTTGGACCAGGCTCGGCATGGTATTGTATGGGGGAGCTGGAGTAAATAGTCTGTTGGGGTGCCCCCCCCTTTAAAGAAAACAAGGGAACTGAGGTCTCATCTCCCACTCCATCCCTTCCCATGTGCACCCAAACACAGTCTCTCTGCTGGGACACACCAGAATGTGAAATCAGGTGTTTGCATTTGAGGAGCTTCTCAAGGTCGTATTATTGACTCACTGGCTGGCTGGCTGGTCGATTGATGATTGATTGACTGGTTGATTGGTGTTTGAGCCCATGGTGTGTGAAGGAGTCTCTCCTTTAGGTGGACTCTGTTGTCCCTCTTAGGGTAGGAGTTGGACTCTTTGAAGACTGTATTATGCATCTCTCACCACTTGGTGGCGCCCACAAGCAGCCAATGAGCGAGTGTTGGGTACCAAAATGTTGTATGTGACTGGGATCCTGCCCAACCCTCCAGCCATAGAAAATGTCCCCAAGTGCTTACCTTTCTGCTGGCTCTGCCACTTCAGAGCTACCTCGAGTCACGAGGGCTCGGGGATACCTCCTGTGTGTAGCTTCTCTTTGGAGGACTCTGGCCTGTGATTTCAAACTTGAGTATGCCCTAACCTGTCTTTCAAGAACTCAGGGCTTTATCCGTGTTCTCCTGTGTGTTCTGTGTTGTGGCTTTGCATGTTCATTTGCTGCTACTTTAGCATTGGACAAGTGCCTCCCTGTCTCCCTTTATGGAATGGGGAAACAATGGTCCTCCAGAAGGCTGGTGCCTCCAGAGGGTGCCTGGTACCCTCTGACTGCCAGGACAGGGCCTCACCCTCCACCATAAGCCATAGTCTCTGACTGTGGTGTGAGCACTGAGCCTGGAACATGGCACAGCCCTCAGACCGCCTCTCCATCTCCATAAAGCTACTGGACAGGGTCACTCACACATTTACTTGGCACACACATGTGTGACAGGTTAGGTGATGCCCAGCACACAGCAGGCTCCCAGGAAATGAGGTTCCTAGAAGCAGTGAAGTGGTGTGGGCACGTGGGCGCATGATGCTTCTTCCAGTGGAGACTGGCCAGATTCTTAGGTATGGTTCCTAGGGATCAAGAAACCTTCTCAAGCCAGAGCCTCATCACCTTCCTGGTGGAGACCCTATGTTTTCCTAGGAATCTCTGTATCCCAGATCTCTAGATCCCCCTAGCCTCACCCACCAACACATCCCATCTTGGGCAAGCAGAGTGCACAGGATTGGGGATTCCTTCCACCTGCAGAATCCAGCTCCTTTAGCCATCTGGTTCTGCATACATTGATACTCTGCTGGTGCCAGGGGAGCCAGGAATGAGAGACAACATCCTCTTTCCTCCTCTCCTCTCTTCCCTTTCCCCCCTCCTCTCCTCCCCTCTCCTGGGCTCCCCTCCCCTTTTCTTCACTCTCCTCTCCTCCCCTCCCCTCCATTCCTTTCCTCTCCTTGTTTCTCTTCCCCATCTTTACCCTCAGATGGTCCCAGGTATTCTCTGTTGTTATGATAAACACCACAACCAAAAGCAAGTAGGGGAGGGAAGGGTTTCTTTTGGCTTCCTTCTTACAGAATCATGAAGACGTGTCAGGGCAGGGGCTGAAGGCAAGGACTGAGGCAAGAGCCAAAGGAGAGGTGCGGGTGCAGCTTTCTGCCTTGTGCAGTCTGCATTTCCATACACCCCAGGACCACCACCCACTGTGGACAGAGCTCTCCCTACCAATCATCAATGAAGAAAATCCCCCAAAGGCATTTTGTCAGCTGATGTTCTCTTAGGTAACTTTAGCTTGTGTCAGGTTGACATAGACCTAACCAGGATACCTCAGTTCCCTGTTCTCCCCTCCCCCCAGCTATGCTCTAAGTAGCTCTTTGCTGCCCCCACCTGGCTCAGCATCACCAGACGTGCGGACCCCAGATCCAGTCACTCCAAGAATAAGGTCCAGGCAATGTCCCTCTGGGAGGGGACGCCTGGCACTCAGGACTCAGCTTCTCTCAGGACTTCTCAGAGCCAGTCCCTGTCTATCACCAGCTGGGGATGGGCACAGATGGTGGTTCGGGGACTTTCTAAAGATTTATTTATTTATTATATGTGAGTACACTGTAGCTGTCTTCAGACGCACCAGAAGAGGGCGTCAGATCTCATTACGGGTGGTTGCGAGCCACCATGTGGTTGCTGGGATTTGAATTCGGGACCTTTGGAAGAGCAGTCGGTGCTCTTAACCTCTGAGCCACCTCTCCAGCCCAAGGTTCAGGAACTTTCTAAGGGATTTGCCATTGCTGTGTCATTGAGCTGGCAGGGGTTGGCATGTTGGACTCCACTCATTGAGCAGGATCGAGTTGTTACCTTTGAGGTGAAAGTCCTGGTATGTCTCGTGACAACCCTTGAGATTGGAAAGTTGTGGTTCAGTAGAACCTGTGTGAGGCTCAGACATGGGTCTGCTGTGACAGCGTGGTCTGTCAGCCAGCCCAGTGAATGTCTGTGGCCGAGACATTTCTAATGTTGATTCTTGAGGATATTCTAGAAAGTTCTCCTCAGGTCTGGGGCTTTCTCTTCTCTCTGTAGCACCTGTTAAGATCTCACCTCCTTCCTCATACTCGTGCATAGCGTTGTGTGGTCCACGCCCCTTCCCAGGCTCTCTTCTGAACACCAGCGTGAAGCTCCCAGCTCCTTGCGCTGCTTTTCAAGGACGTGTCTCCATTGACTTCGCACTGCCTTAGCGGTGGTGATACGGTGCTCCAAACAGCCCAGCGGCGGGGTGTGAACTGGCAGAGAGGAGAGTGAAAGCCCATGTGGGCGACTGCTTCATTTGGCTGTATGCTAAGTGGCTTGGAGAATGAGCATGGCAGTGTGGCCTCTGACCAGGCCTCTTGGAGCAGGCTACCCCCATGCTGCGGACATGTGTCCCGTGCTTCTCCTTTACTTACTCTTTCCACTGGGAGGTCTGTATACCACCTCGAAGGCCTGGAGGGTACACAGAAACAGGCAGATCTGCCCCTAGCTTCCTCCTCCTCATCCACCTCAGCCTAACACCAGGGTGCGAACCTACAGAGGAAGAGGAGTGGAGATCTGATTTTCCGACTCCCACTTGTGCTTTGGGGACCCACTGCCCCAGTGGTGGAATCAGGCTTGGTCCTAGGACACCGTCTGCACTGACCTCCCTCCTGTCTCAGTGACAGCGAGGCTGGCTTTGTAGGCTGCTCCCACAGCTCTGGGTGATGCTGACCTCTGCCCACCTACTGACTCTCCATCCAGTGCATTCTGTCCTCTTCTCAGGTGTTCAGACCCCAGCAGAAGAGTCTGTCTGCAGATAATCTATGTGCAGGCTGTTCTGACCCTGCCAGGCGCCGTCAGATGGCTTGGGCACCGGACTGTGCCAGTTAACACCAGCAGGTGGCGCTGTGGACTGCGCAGCCGCACTGCTGGCTCAGCTTCCCTTCTTGTCATGCATGACTCATCTCTGGTCTTGTCTTCTAAGAAGCAAGTTGGACAGAAGTAGGAGTGGGGGCATTGCGAGTGAAAGAGGAGTGACCCCAGTCTTGTCTCCTTTGCTGTTACCACGTAACTACGAACCCCAAATCCGTCTCCTTAGAGATTCCAAGTGTTCACAGCAAAGGACTTTGGACTTGTTATTTTTTCTGCTGCTCACGTCAGACGTGGTTCACATTATACAACAAGTTTATGTTAGTGAGGAGCGGTCAGCAGCTTCCCTGTTGTGCTCACTAACAACTCCAAATCAAAGTTCCATAATCGTAAGTTCATATCTGCCTCATGGCACTGTGGATTGCTGGACTCAGTCTGGCCCGCTGTGACCGTACTCCAGTGCCCAAGCTCATAAAGCAAATGCCTGGTAGCGGATAGACAGAACAAAGTGTTTACCCCACTCACCGGTTCTGCAAACTTCGGTCAGAAATAGAACACGCCCGCTGCCACGCCATTGGGCAAAGCAAGTCACATGACAGCCCTGAAATGGATGGGAACGTTAGTCCTGCTGTATCCCAGCAGGAGAAGTGACCGGAAGATTAGCCTGGCTGCTAGCCACAGAACACCGGCTGGTTCAATGGGGTCCAGGTACCCGCAGGCAGTGAGGTCCTGGGCTCAGCTTAAGAACAAGAGCAGCGGTTGCTTCAATGTGGTCGCAGCCCTGTGATGGTCTGAGGGTTAAATGCCGCGCCCAGGGTCAAGAGCAGGGTGCAGAGTGGGGACAGCAACCTCTCCAGCTGCTGAGCCAGAGCTTTGGCTGCCACTGCCCACTGCGCTGACTGGCCAACAGCTGCTCTTAACCGGGTGGGAGAAATGACGGGCTAGGAGTCGCCATGTCCCATTTATCTCGGCCAAACTTTCATCCTGTCCTGACGAGGGTTGCCACAACTCACAGCAACTCGCAGCTGTTGTAGACTAAGGTGGAAAATCAGAGGCAGCAAGCGGGAAGCCTGCGCCTCAGTAGCCTTGATGGAAGCACTGCTATGCAAACGTTCTTCCACCAGGGGGCAGCAGCCATCCTCTGCAAACGAGCTTGGGATGCAAGGCTCCAATGCCCAGAGCTGGTCAGGCCAGGCTTCTGTTACAGATCGCGAATCTGAGATGCACAGCGCGGTGTGGCACCTCGAATACTTGCATAATGATCGTCACGTGGGGTCTGGCGTCTCCATGTTCCTCAACTCCAACTCACATGCAAGCGTGGTATATTGACGTGTGTATAGCCTGGTTGTCCGTTCCTGTCAGCTCACACCGAGTGATCACTTAGAGTCAGATTAAAAGCAGCACCACGCAGTCTGGTTATAAACTTGAAGCTTGACATGATACAAGGGGGCTATATATGACTCATAATTAATAAGAGGCCACCGAGGCTCAAGGAATTCAAATAGCCTCCAGGTTTCCCTCAGTCACAGGAGCCGGATCCCTAGTCCAGGTGTGCTGGGCCTAAATTGCTTCCTTTCTTCCCCTCCAGCATTTCTTCCAGACAGCTTGTTACCCGGGGTCAGCGGGTAAGGGAATGAGAGGAGGTCGCGGTGGCGCCACCCAGTGGCTAGGCTGGGGAATGTGGATGTCAGGCGAGAGGCAGTGTGAAAGATTGAGGCTGGAAAGTTGAAGATTGAAGATTGACGTCCACGGAAACCAATCAGGACCAGTCTGAGAGAGGAAGGCAGGAACTGGTGGAAGAGTCACAGGCCACACACACACACACACACACACACACACACACACACACACACCACTGACCACCAAAGGGACGTGGAGGAGCCTACCGGGAGCATGAGGAGGAGGAGAGCAGGTAGTGGAATTGGCTGGAGACTCCGAGGTCTGAAGAGGGGTGTCTCACCCTGGCATCTGAGTGGGAAGACGCCTCCCTGGGAGAAGCGCCCTTTTCTAGGGGTTCCTAACACTTCACACACACCCTGTAGATCGCCATCGCCTGGGTGCACCCTGAGCTAGCCCCCTTGCAGGTTAGAGGGGGCAATGCTGGAAGAATTACCCCTAGAGGCTGAGTGGGAAGTGCGCCCTGCAGAGCCTTGGTAGGTCTCTACCCTTCAGCATGGGGGGCAGGTGGAGAGGACAGGCCAAGGAAAACTGCAACAGCAAGACCACCCGACCACACAGCCCAGGCAAAAGTGGCTTAAGAATCCCACGCGTAGCCTGGTGTGGAGACATACATCTTTAATCCTACCATTCAGGAGGTAGACAACGGTGGATCTCTGAGTCTGAGTTAGCCTGGGCTACAAAGTGAGTTCTGGGACAGAGCTACAGAGTAAGTCCCTTTCTCAAAAAAAAAAAAAAAAATACATTTTAAAATTTTAATTAAATTAAAAAAAAATTATACAATGCTGTAATTTACCTGAATGGAGACCAGACCAAGGCTGAGGGGCTGGGGGGGTATGTTACTGATGAGGCCTTTGGGCACAGAACCCTGAAGTCCGAAGGGCTTCACTCATTCATCTCTAGATGAATGTCTCCCCTCCCTGAGCCCACCCTGCTGCCACCAGCTCCCCTATCACAGGCTTTAATGGCCACCGACCACTTTCCCCTCAGCTACATGTGGCTATGTCTCAGTAACACAGAGAAATGAGTTCCCAGCCCTTCAAGATCAAAGCTAGCCTCCTGCCCCAGCTGTTCTCTCTCCTTTGAAGCTAAAGCAACCCATGCGATGCAGGTGGGAGGCTCCCATGCCTAGTGCCCAGCCTGGAATTGTCCTACCACGGAACTGTCGGAAAAGTGAACAGTGTATCCCAGGCAATGAGAGTGACACCCTGGGACCGAAGCCAGTGGCTTAGATGTCTCAACAACTCCCTTGGGATGGAGCCCTCAGAGGCGAGCAGGGAGTGATGACATGCTTATTAATGGGGCCTCTTTTAAACACTCTAATAAGCGCGCCCGCTGCTGTGTGTATCCACCAAGTCCCAGGGGGTAGAGTCCCCCACCCAGTGCCATGAGCTGGAGACTCTATCTACACACAGCCAGAAATGAAACCTCAAGTTCAGAGTGGGGACCAGAAGGCCTACAAGACCGAGTAGTGGAGGCTGTGTTAGACAAAAATACAGCCTTGGTGTATGTGAGTGTGGGCTTCTCGTCTCTGGGATCCCCTGAACCATCATATCTCCAACTTCAATTTTTCCATTTTCCTGCAAAACATTTATTCACATTGTACATCCTAGGCGCTGAGTGGTGTCGGGGGAACCAAGGCTCATGGTATTAACTGCCTGGGAGGAACAGGAAGGAGAGGAGAGTGCCAGACACTCTTCAGACTCTCATACCCTCCTCTCAGACACTTGCGTCTGTCTGTCTGTCTGTCTGTCTGTCTGTCTGTGTGTGTGCGCGCGCGCCTGCCTGCCTGCCTGCCTGCCTGCCTGTCTGTCTGCCTGTCTGTCTGTCTGTCTGTGTTGTTGGTTGGTTCTTTTCCCAGAGGTCAACAGCAGCAGGAGCTGGAGCCATGGCCCCTCTCTATTTTGAGCAGGAGTCTCTTGATCTCCATGCAAAGTGAGGGTCAGGCTAACTTCTAGATTAGGTAGTAAGCTGGTGCCTATGTTATTCTTGAGTTGAATCCGGAGACAGGTCCCTAAGTCGGACAGGGCAGCTGGTGGCTGGTGGAGCCAATGTTAAGGAGATGAGAGAGAGACATGGGGCCGAGGGGCAGTTGGAATGTGGCTGGCAGGACATAGGAAGCCCTAAGAGCAGGTGACAGCCATGTGGGTGGTGGCTCTGGTTCTGTCGCATCTCTCTTGACCCCACCCTGATGGGAATTATTCTTGTTACGGAGCCTGATCCTTCCTCTCTCTTCCCTCAATGCCAGCCTGAGGCTTGGTCAGAAACCCAGCCCTGTGCACCTCAAGAAGGCAAGAAGGAATTGGGGTGTCAGCTGGTGGAGGGGCAGCTGCTGTAGAGACAGTGGCTGGGGTGTCAGCTGGTGGAGGGGCAGCTGCTGTAGAGATAGTGGTGGCAGGGGATGAGAATCTGTTCTGAGAACAAAATGAAGAGGTAGAGTGACCTCTCCCTCAGAGTGACAGCACCCTCAGGCTAACTGGGCATGCGATTGGCTCTCAGTGGCTCTCAGACTGGAGTGAAATCTGTTATCCATCCAGGGAAGCATCCTGTTACCACAACATCCTGACAACCTACTTGAGAGGTGGCTGGGGATTCTGGGTGCCATGTCTCCCCGTTCTGTGTGGACATGGGGCCATGCACAGACACAAATGGACAACACAGTCCAGGCCAGGGCCTCCTTTGAAATGCAAGAAGCGAGGCAAGCTGCTGTAAGCAGCAAGGTTCACAACTAAAAGGATTAAAGGGCCTGGCTGCTGGGGAGAGCCAGGGGAAGGCTCTCCGGGCCTGGAAGGAGATTAAGGTGGGTCAGGTGACAGCAGCTGTCAGATAAGTGGGGAGAGAAATTATGAGTGGGGGTTCGGAGACTGCTGGAAGCTATGCTCGGGCAGCTGCTTGGTAGCTGGCAGGAAATGCACCCAGAGGGAGCTGCTGGTCATCTACCACTGTATATGAGGCTTGTCTGAGGACACTAGCTGTCCAGTGTGGCCATGCTGGGACAGCAGAGCTGCAGGTGGGAAGGTGTGTTCACCTACCTGCTGGGCCAGCAGGGGCAGACGCTTGCAATCAGCATAAATCCTGCAGGTCTGAAGGGAAAAATGTCTGAATCAATCTCTTTAAAAAGTGCTCAGCTTTGGTGGCTAAGGAAGGAGTTCAGGCAGAGCTGGATCCAGCAGAAACTGGTTCACTGTGGTGTGAGACGAGAGCACCTGAACTAGGAGCCAACTGTTCTCCACAGAGCCACCTAGAGAGTGCTCTGATACCTTGAACCCCTTTTGGCCATGGCTGTGCCTGAATGCTTTGGGGATTCTGGAAGGATCCTGACAGCACACACATGCTGACAGCATACATGTTTACACCATATAGCAATACACATGTGGAATGAACACGCATGCACACAAACACACACTATATGTCAGCACACAGTATGACATTCTAAGCCCAGATGATGGCAGAGCCCCTGGTTGTCACCTATATGGGAACTTTGGGTCTGAGAAGCCTGTGTGGTCAGAATGCCTACTGACATACACACACAAGCACACACACTTATGAACATGTATGTATGTATGAATGTATGTGCACACATGGTATCATGTACACAGTATATGTACCCATGTACACAGTATGTATAAGAGTATGTATATGTACTTAGCACACAGTGTATCCTGGGGAGCGTATGTGCACATACTTGTATAGAATGTACACAAATATGTACCTACTGTATAGAACATACACATGGAGTATATACACAAACATGTGCACACACAGGGGCAGCATAGAGTCCCTGAGTATATATGTACATGTGTGTCCACCCTGCCTTTAACATACACATGGAGTATACATGCACATATCTGTACATAAGTGCATAGAACACTGATGCAGTGGAATGTATATGAACAAAATACACACTCCGCACAGTCATCCATATGGTGCACATATGTGCATACACTGTGTAGCACATACACATGCAGAACATACACACATGCATATGAACACATGCACAGGGTACAGCACATACTTGCACACACATAGAGCCACATGCAAATACACATGCATGCATGTAGGTCAGTGGGGTAAAAGTTAACAAGTAGGCCTGCCCTCACCCCTGAAGCGCCTGGGTACCCTTAGCCAGTGCCTGACTGAGCGCATAGCATAAGGGTAGCTGTGGGCCCAGATGCCTGTCCCCTCTAGGCCTTGGCTTTGCCACCCAGACCCTGAAATCTGTATGCTGTGACCGTGTTGGAGGCACGGTGGCTATGGGCAAGTCTTGTGGCTGGTGGGAGCCAGTGTGGTACTCCAGGTTTCTAATGGTGTGTGCCTGGATCGTGCTTGGTGCCTTGCGTTCTGACTAAAAGCCTATGCGTTTCTGGTAATGGCTGAGAGTACTGACAGTTCACACAGGCAGGACACCTTGGTGGGCTGTGTCAACTCATATGGGGACAGGGTTTATTACTGAAGCAGCCCGATGACTAGAGGTCTCAGCCCATGAATGAGGTGAAAGAAATAGTCCAAGAAATAATAAAAAGAATCTCAGGAGTCGGGAACTGCACTTCCACCCTCTCTTCTGCTTAGCAACCCCTCCACCTGCCTGCCCACCCTTCCTGCAGCCCATCCTTCCACTCACCCTCCACCTGCCTGCCCACCTTTCCTGCAGCCCATCCTCCACCTACCTGCCCACCCTTCCACCCACCCTCCACCTGCCTGCCCACCCTTCCTGCAGCCCACCCTTCACCTGCCTGCCCACCCTTCCTGCAGCCCACCTTCCACCTGCCTGCCCACCTGCTGGCTCTAATGTCCTTTCTTTCCAAGCAGATGACAGTCAAGTGTGGGCTTCTGCCATGTTGCTGATGAACATGGCGCTCTCATCTGCCATGGTTGGTAAAGAGAACACCGCCATCTTTTAAGGAGAGAAATAGGGTTCTGAGGGGGGAGGGGCTGGACCCAGAGCAGCAGCAAGCAGGATAGGTACAGACCCTGGAGATGGGGAGGAACTCCTCTATAGGGGCCTTGTGAGGAAGACACACCAGGTCCTCTCTCCTTAACTCCCAGGTATGGTGCCTGCCACTATCACAGGCTCTCACTTTGTACAGATCCTTGTGTGGACCACAGCTCGGCCTCTCTCTGGTTGCTGGCCAGGCGAATAGTTTTGTTTTTTGTCAGTGATAAGGAATGATAGCATGTACCTGGGAGGTTAGCAGAGAGCTCTCCAGGGACAGCTCAGCATAATGAGTGACACGGTGTGGCTCACTAGTGTTCCGGACGGATGTGTGGGTAGGTGGGCCTCGGCTAGCAGTTCTGTTCACCATGGCCCTACCTGCCCTGGCTGGACAAGGTCATGGTCTCTGGGCAGCTTAATGACTATCCCTTCTTTTCTCCCCGATGTCTTGAGCCCCTCTCTTTCTTCCTGCGGTGACCTTACATGTCATTCCCAGCAACTGGGGGGCTGGTTGTAGAAACAGGCCCTGGCACATGCTTTGTGCCTTCCATTTTTTTCTGCATGCTGTGGTTTGGCCCACTGAGTACCTGGCACCGGGATTAGTACCCTGATCCCACCCCACACCCCTGCCATCGGGGCTCGGAATAGCTCCCCTCTCAGGTTCAGCCCTGTGTCATTACGTACCCACAAGTTTTCCATTTGGGGCAAGGTCTCCTTGTCTGAAGCTCGAGCACCAGCGCAGCGGGCATTAGGGCCAGACGAGATTCATCCTAGTACAAGGCCCGCCCCCCAGGGCCGGTTGGGAGGGGAAGTGATCCTATACAAGGCCCGCCCCCCCGGGGCCGGTGGGGGGGGGGAGAGTGATCCTATACAAGGCCCGCCCCCCGGGGCGGGGGGGGGTAGGGGGGCGGAGAAGTGATCCTATAGGTTTCTGAAACATGTGGCCTTGCTCTGTTCCCTTGAGATGCTGGCGATGTAGCTGAGGAACAACTGGGCATAGCCGGCTCCAATTCTGTCTCCAAATGTGTCCAGAACGGTAGCTGGCCTTGGTGAGGAGAGTAAAGTGACACCTTAATGCTTAGCATTGGAAGCCGCCACGTGCTGTTATCGGTTGTGGTTGACAGTGCAGCCAGCAGGGTATGAAATGCGAGGGTGCAGGCCATGCTGGGCCCAGTCCCCCGCCTGACCAGCTGCTGTCCTCTTGGTCCTGGGACAGGCAGGCCCAGGGTGAGCCTAAAGAGGAAGTGTGTAGAGCCCCTGCCCTTAGGTTCTTTTGCACAAGCTCAGAAACCACATTTTCCACAGAGGGAGTGAGGTTGAGGGCAGACGCAAACCTCGGGGTCACAGAGTCCCAGCTGCTGGTACCTACCCTGTGTGGTCTTCCTTCACGAACCTTCTTTGGAGCTAGAAACACTCCTGCCAGGTGGACCGCACTGCTTCAAGCAGAGAAGCCTGCTTAGAGCTGGGTGTGTCTGCATGACCAGTGAGTGGATGCTCCCCCATCCACAGACCCACAGCCAGTCCTGCTGAAGCTATCAGCTGGGAGGTGCTCCTCTTTCGTTGCTCCCCCTACCTAGAGTCCCCAGCCAAGCAAAGGTTCTCTGAGGCTCAAAGACTCTCTCTGCTCCCCAGTGTCCCTGCAAGTAATGCTTCCTCTCCCTGGACCATCAGGACCTGACCACACCCCTTGTCTAAGAGATGTCCTCGAGGTGGCCTGTCCTTGTTGCTATGAAGAAGTTGATAAGCCCTGCGTTGCCCTGGGGGGTTCAGTGAGATTCTGAGCAGATTCACTTTAATCCCCGTGTCCTGCTCTGGGTGTGGACTGAGGTGTCATCCAAGGTGCTTGGTGGGAGGTATTCACCCCACCTTCCTCTTGTGACCCCCATTCCCATCCCTCTTCTCACAAGAAGGACGTCACACTTCTGAACAGGAAGCGAGGAGGCCAGGGTCCACAGTTGACTCATAAGCCAGTCTCTGTCTGCTGGGACTCAGGACAAAGCCCAGAGCAGCGCGACTGTCCCTTGAGGATGGAGATTAGGGTGAGGTTAAGCCCCGGGGTCTACAGCACCCCTGGACCTCACTTTTGCTCACTTTCAAGCTGACTTTCCAACCACAAATTGTGTTTTCTTGCTGGATGTCTACAAAAAGTCCCCATATGCTCTGGGTTTCTATACTAGCCTTCCATCCCCCCAAGAAACACCTCTCTGGACTGGGAAGGGGCTAGCCACCTGGAGAGGGGTGCCCCAGGGAGCTGTGCCCCTTTGATGGGTGCACACGCCAGAGCACACCTGTGGAAGTCAGGGGACAGTGCTCTTCTCCCACCCATGTGGGTGTTGAGGATCAAACACGGGTCGCTAGGCTCGGTGGCAGGGCCCTTACCTGCTGACCCCGCTCACCAATGATATTTAATCAACAGCGATTAAGTCTTTGATAAGAAAGCCCGAGGCTTGGTGCTGGGAAGGGGAGCACGTGCCTCAACCCTTGATCAAACAGTTGTGTATGTGTATCCTTTCGCCTGGCACTGTGGTGGCTGAGGGGGCAGGGAATGGCGCCTCTACACCTTCCTTTGAGTTGGTTGCCTTAGGCTTTCTGGACAACAGCTCTCTCATGTGGGCAACCAGGGCTTTGGCGAGAAAGTGGGTGGGAAAGGAGATGGGCAGCTGGGGACTCTGTGACCCAGGGCCACCACTGTAAGACACATCTGCCCCATGGCAGACAATAAGCAGACAGGGATGCTGGAATCTGCTGAGGAGCATGACATGGAGCCCACACGGAGTGCAGCCCTGTGTGCACACGAAAAGCAATTGAGTTACTCAGAAAGCCCGGATGGGAAAGCCTCTCCTCCCCCAGCTACTCAGATCAGTCACACTGCCTGCTTCAATCTGAGCTTAGCCTCATACTGAACAAGGATGTCATGCCAAGACCAGCAGAGCAAGTGTGAAGGTGGCTTAGCAGAAGCATCTGCTCATGCTGGCCTAGCCCAGGCTCCCACTGAAGGCATGCAGGAAGCAGGGTAGTGGAAGATCCATGGACCAGCCAACCTGTGTGTGCTCTTGGGAGAGACCAACTCTTTTGCAATGCCATATAAGAAGCTTCTTAGCAATGTCAGCGAGACAGTGTGTGAGTCCGAACGAGAATGGCCGCCGGTGAATCGTGTTTGAATAGTTGATCCTCAGCTTGGTGGAACTGTTTGGGAAGGGTTAGGAAGTGTGGCCCTGGGTGTGTCACTGGGGCTGGGCTTCGAGGTGTCAAAAGACTCACATCATTCCCAGCATGCTCTCTGCCCTCCGCTGCAGCTGGCTGTTCCTGCAGCCATACAGGCCTTCGCTTGACCGTTATGGACTTTAACCTTGTGAAATGGCAGGCCCTAATGAACATTCTTTTTTAAGTTTACTTGGTCATGGTGTTTTGTCACAGCGATAGAACAATAACTATCACACAGAGAAGGCTGAGTCTTCTTGGTGCCTGTCCCCAGGGCCCACGAGAAAGCCTAGGTGACTGTTTTCTATCTGCAGTGGGTATCTGTGGGCCTGCTGTGTCCAGCATCTGTTCCCACTCATGACGATACATAGACGCAGCTTCAAAAGAACCAAGTCTGCGCAGCCAGATGTGGCTGGGTGTGGCCAGGTGACCCAGGGACCTATATTTAAAAACCCAGGTAGGTCTCTGGTTTTGTCAATCCCTATTGTGTGTGAAGGGGATCTTGCTGGGTCTCTTTGGGAGCGTAGCGTTGGTGGCCACAGCTTCACAAACTGCTTGACAAAATCCAAATAGGGCACACAGAGAGACGAGATGACCTGCTAACCTGGGGAGGGGGAAAAGCTCAGAGGTGGGATGCTTTCCCAGCATGCCTAGTGCCCTGGGTTCAACCCTCAGCTCTGCAAAAAGGAAGAGAAGAAAAAAAGAAGAGGCAAGGGATCCTTGGAGTCTAGGAAGGGAGAAGTGAAATGCAGAGAAATTTGGACGGGAAGTGATGGAGACCTGCCTGGGAGAGGCTTCTGATTGCCAGGAACCCCAAGAGGTTAGAAGCCAGGAGCAACTCTCTAAGGGGGAACAGTCCTGGTCCCCTCCCCCATACCTGCCCCTGTGTTGGGCTGCATCCACATAGGCCTCCTGTTTACTGTGATGAAGGGACTGGAAGCCAGAGAAGGTCCCAGTCTCCTCTCAACCTCCAACACACTCTTGTCCTAGCTGGCCCCTCTCACAGTGGCAGCCACAAGCCCCCAGGGACTACTGAGGCTCCCTTACAGCAAGTGGGCTGTGCCCGGGAAATACACACAGCTTCCCCCAACTCTGCTGAGATCAGGCACAGTTTCCTTATCGACTGTGTGCATAGGGGTGAGTTGTTTTGAACATGTTTTGTTTGTTTTGCTTTGCTTTGTTTTATGAGAGAGTCGCACGCTGACCTTGAACTCTCGGTCTTCCAGTACTGAGCTCACAGTCATACACCAGGGCACCAGCTTCTTTTTCCATGTGGCTTCTGGAAATGAAGATTGGATGTGCATCTTGCGTGATAGTCCAGCTGGATGTCGCTGGTCTCGAGGCCGAGATTCCTGCTGATAGTCATAGAGCCTAAGCGGCTCATGTGAAAGACAGATGTTCAATAAGGATGTTAAAACATGGCAGAGGTGGGAGACAGGTGCCCTGGCAAGTGCACAGAGCTGGAGGTATTGGTTCTGTTGCAGCACTCTGCAGCTCTCAGCTGGGTTCTCTCTAACTTCCCACTGATAGAGCCCACTGCCAGCCCTCATCAGAGCCCTAACACTTGCACTTTTGGGAGGTCCTGGCTCTGTGCAGACCAGTCCAGGGCGGGCAGCTTGGGCCCTGGTCAGTGCATCCGGAGGAAGCTCTCATTGAGAATGCGTGGCCTGTCGACTGCCATCGCAGGAGCCTCGGATAAAGTGTTCCTATGAAGAAGATAATTG
>JADRCD010181635.1:0-12308 GCA_019843815.1 Montemys delectorum
GAGGGAGGGACAGGGAGAGAGAGAGAGAGAGAGAGAGAGAGAGAGAGAGAGAGAGAGAGAGAGAGAGAGAGCAGTCTAAACTAAACACTGAATTCTGGGTGAGGCAGAACCCACTTGTCACTTCCACATTGAAGAGGCAGAGGTAGGAGGATGAGGAGTTCAAGGTCACCCTCAGCTGTGTAGTGAGCTTGAAGAGTCTGCCTGGAATACATGAGAACTTGCCATGAGCAAACAACAGCAAAAATCATCCATAGCCCGTTTGAAGGTTTCACATAGCCTTATACTTAAAAGTATTGTTTTATATATTTGTGTATGCCTATGCATGTGTTTGTGGGCACACATGCCATAGCACACATATGGAAGTCTGGAGACAGCAACCTCGCTGAGTCTTTTCTCTCTTGCTGAATGGGTCCCAGGGATTAAACACAGGTTGTCAGGCTTGGAGCACACGCTATTAGCCGAGGAATCATCTTGTCCTTTTTTTTTTTTTTTTTTTTTTAAATTGATTTAGGTTTTATTGCATTATGATGAGAAAAGATACATGATTTCAATTTATCTGAATTTGTTAACATTTAAAAACATATTTTAAGTAAATAGAATTAAATCACATTCTTGTTTCCCCTTTGTACCCCAAGTCCTCCCAGAGACCCCCCTTCAATACCTACAATACCTTTTTTTGTCATTCTTTAAAATTTATAAAATATTATAACAATAAAATGGGTATTATAAAAGTTGTTTGATATCAAACAACAATTTAACAGTCTTATGTAGATGCTTGTCTACAGCAATACTGATACATACGTTTTTCTCAATATAAATTTTAAATAACTCCAAACATATTAACTGTATATTTTAAAATAATACATCACTACTAGTATTTTTTTTTAAATAAACATAAATATATAAAGTCTTTTTGTTTGTTCTGTACTTAGTAGAGTTTAAAATCTTGGCTCTTTCTGTGGTACAAGCCCAAAATAAGAACAATTTTTAGACATTGGATTTCATTGTAATAAGGCTGTAATTCAATGACCCTTAAATCACCAAAGGATTTTACCTCCATCATAGCTAAGCTGAGAGTTGACAGTTCTGTTGCACCAAGGAATGAGTTGTAGGCACGACTTTTGGATACAGACTTCCTGCTATGGTCAAAGCTATTTGACTTGAGTGAGTGTCTTTATTCTCAGTCCACAGAGAACAGGTTACATCCATTTAAGAAATGGTGTGTGTATTAAGATAGTCTATCCATAAAGTCATTCACCAACTGTTTCAATGAACAATGGTTCTGCTTGGAGGGTGGCACAGACATTAGGTGAGGGTAAGAATCTGGTTCATTGGCTGTGATAATTTGGAAAAACATTCATCTCAGAGAAAGAGTAACTTATAAAGTCCTCTTTTTAAAACTTGATACAATAGTTACAAACATCAAGCAAATCATTCAGTCTCACTCTTTGTTGTTCTCTTACAAGCTACCTCCCAAGTTAATTTTCTATGTTCCTTTTGGCTGTATAAATACATTTGAAATATGTAAGCTGTTCTAAAAACCATAGTATAGTGTAAAAACATCAAATAAACAATACTACTAATAGCGAGGCTGAGATAGGAGAAGCATGATTTCAAGACCCTTATGTGGTACTCAGCAAGACACTGTCACGTACAAACAAGCAGAAAGTGTATATGGATTGTACAATATTGAACCTATTTCTCCAATTACCAAATTAGAGAGACCATTGGATGACAGTCAACAAATTTTTAATTCCTCATATTTCTGGATTTCAATCGATTAGGATATGTTGGTAACATTAATTTTCATATTAAGATATTAAGAAAAAGTAGTTACTTCCTGTTGTTTTTGTTGTAAGAGGTAGAATTAGGTTAGTGTGAGTTTGTTGAAGGATTACTTTCTTGTTTCTTCTAGGGTGTAGTTTTGCTCCTTATGTTGATGTTTTCCATCTATTATCCTTTGTAGGACTGGATTTGTGGAAAGATACTGTGTAAATTTGTTTTGTCACAGAATATCTTGTTTTCTCCATCTATGGTAATTGAGAGTTTTGCTGGGTATAGTAGCCTGGGCTGGCATTTGTGTTCTCTTAGGGTCTGTATGACATCTGCCCAGGATTGTGTAAGTTAATTATCTTCCAAGAGTCTAGTTGTTCTGACATGAAGGTCTATGTATTGACTGTATCGTCTGTGCTTTGAGCTGCTCTCCTTCTGGGACATGGGTTGCTTTTTTTCTGGAGTGGAAATCCCATGTCCATCTTCTCTGTCCTCTTGTCAGCAGGAATCATGGTTGCAGTTTGGCACAGACACATCCAAATTTTTTTTTGTTTATACAGATATGAAAAATAAATATACCTGAAGTCAATATATCACCTTTTAGACAAGAAGTAGAATTATGTTTTATGTATTATTAACTTCTGTTCACTTAACAATGTTCCCACTTCCTCCTTCAATAACTGCCCTTATATGGACAATGTCTGTGTGCCAGGCACTAATAAGACTCATGGCTGACATTCTGGAGTACAGCAACAACTGTGTCATTTTGAAGAAGTAGATATGGGGCCTGGCTTAGTGTTTAATGGTGCCCTGGCCTTTTTAGGTAGGTTCTGATGTTTCTGTGTGGACAAGTCTCACACTCTGCTTGCAGGATGAAGCCCAGAGTGTCAATTAATTCAGGGAATGAGCTCATTACCCTCTTGTATTTGTTACCATCTCTTCTCTGGAGACATCATTATAGAAATGCTAATTACTATCATGTCTAATTAACACCACATCTGTTTTGCTGTGTTATTGGTTTTAAAATTCAAGGAGTTTTGTATTATTAGTACTATTTTTTTTTAATGACAAATGTGCATGAAATAGAGATTTGATTGGCAATTTCCTGGATCCTGTCCTTGGTCCTCACTAACCATAGACAAGTTAATCTTTGCTGTTCTTAGTCCTTCTCTTTTAGGCTCAATGTGTGGGATGACGTACTGATAAAATTCACAACTTTAACATTTTATTTTTATTTATATATGTGTTTGTGTGAATATGCACTGCCTGTTGTGTGAGTGCTTGAGGGGGCCAGAATACAGCATCAGATCCCCTGGAGCTTGAGTTACAGGAGATGGTGGGTGCTGGGAACCAAAATTGTCCTCTGGAAGAGCATCGAGCATTCTTAACCCCTGAGGTATCTTCCTAGCCCCCTACTTAAACTTTAAAATGACTTCTTCCTCTGGTAATGACGGGTGGTGTCAAAGGGGGAAAACTCATGATGACTAACTTGCATTGTCAACTTGACTAGATTTGGAGTCACCTGGGAGACACTTCTGGGTTTTTCTGTGAGAGTGTTCCCAGAGGGTTTTGACTAAGGAAGGAAGACCCATGCTGATTGTCAGCTGGACCATCATATAGGCTGGGGTCCTCCACTGAATAAAAGAGGAAAAGAAGAAAGAACTGAATACCAGCATTCCTCTCTGTTTCTGTCCTAACAAGATGAAAGGAGCCGAGGAGTGTAGCCTACCACCAAGCCTTCCAGACCCAATGGACTGTATACTGGCTCGTTTTGTGTGTTAAATTGACACAAGCTGGAGTTATCATAGAGAAAGGAGCCTCCCTTGAGGAAATGCCTCCATGAGATCCAGCTGTGGGGCATTTTCTCAATTAGTGATCAAGTGGGTAGGGCCCCTTGTGGGTGGTGCCATCCCTGGGCTGGAAGTCTTGGGTTCTATAAGAGAGCAGGCTGAGCAAGCCAGGGGAAGCAAGCCAGTAAGGAACATCCCTCCATGGCCTCTGCATCAGCTCCTGCTTCCTGACCTGCTTGAGTTCCAGTCCTGACTTCCTTTGGTGATGAACAGCAATGTAGAAGTGTAAGCTGAATAAACCCTTTCCTCCCCAGCTTGCGTCTTGGTCGTGATGTTGTGCAGGAGTAGAAACCCTGACTGAGACAGACTGTATTTGCTCTCAGACTGTGAGCAAAAATAACTCTTCCTCTCGTGGGTGTTTCTTGTCAGACATTTTGTCACAAGAGGAAGAGTGATTGCTGAGCAGGTCATATACTTTATAGAACGTCAGTTTTTACTTCTTTGAAAAGGCTTCAACTGTAAATTTCCATTAGTGAGTCTCTGCTGATTCTACAACTCAGTCCATGGCTTTATACTCTGAGAATCAGTGGTTTTCGATTTGCTTTGGCTCCTGCGTTGAATTCAGAGGTTCTAATTTTGTTGAGCTGCACAGGTTAGTGTCAACCCCATTTTTGTACACAGGCCTCGGTCACCTTGGTGTGCAGTTCACCCACGACAGGTGTGGAGAGTACGCGATGCTCCTGGGAGTGACTCACTGGATCCGTCTTCATTCAGCTTCTGTCTTTCAGGGCAGGGAGTGCAGAAATGGATAAATAGGGCCTCTCAGCTCAGAAGCGTCCTGTCTGCCGAGAGGAAAGTGTAGAGGTAGGCACGGAGTAGACTGTGCTCTGGAAGCATAGAGAAGAAAGGGCCAATCATTGTGGCATGCAAAAATGTCACAAAAGCTTGCCAAATACTCCCTAATGCCAACAGCAACCTGTCCTCCATTCCTACCAGAGCCAGCGGATAGGGACAGACCCCATCATTGGCCCCAGGGAATGTAAACAAATGGGTAAATTCAAACCCCAGGTTGCTACCCTCAGCATGGAGCACACAGAAGGCGACTAAGAAAGAAAAGAACCCCCCTCCCCCACTGTTCTCATTAGATTGGATGGATGTGCAGTACTTCAAAGGAAGCAGACCATGCTGGGCCCAGCAGCACAGGCCTATAATCCTAGCACTGGAGATGTGGAGACAGGAGGATGGGAATTTGAGGCTATCTTTGGCCATGTCTATAAAAGAAATAAATTCTCACAACATTTACTGTTACAGAAAGATGCTAGCTCTGACTGTCCCCTGTCCCTTGACCTTCCCTATCCAACTGCCACTAGACACAAAAGATGCCTTAGGGGTAGACAACCCAGATAGCTTTCTGGACTTTTTTTACTTTCCCCCCTGAGAATCAGATATCAAACGGAAGTTATTTTGAGTGCACTGAAATAGAGAATAAAGAATTCAGTCAACTGGTACACTTCAGAGAGTGAATGCGGTCAGATGACCTTCAGATCAAAGCAGTCTATGGGAGAGCGCAAGGCAGGAGCCCAGGGTGTGGCCTAGGTCACTTTCAACATTAACACTGATTTCTGACCAGAGGTCTTTCCATTTGAACTCAAGTGATCAAGGTCCTTGGTGCCACCATAGGCCAGCAGAACAGTAGTGCCCAAGAATTAATTTTATTTGCTTGTGGTGTATTGTCTTGTTGGAGTTAACAATGTAGGGGAGACACCTAAGGACAAAGAAAGAAAGAAGAGTTAGGCTACAAAGCAAGGGGAACCTTGGCCTCCCTCATGGGGACAGCAGACCTTCCTCAGAAGAACAGCGGGAAATCCTCAACTTAGTGTTGTTAGGGGCAGTGGGAAACCGGTCCAGGCCTCCCCTTTAAAGATCTCCTCCACTATGATAGAAGGTCATCACTGCAGATCTACAGGCCTGACTCCTCCCTGCTGTGTTCAGGAAGGGCAGCTACCCTCTGCTCAGAAAACGATCAGCCATTGTGGTCAGATGCCTCAGGGGATAAATGCAAAGAGACGGAGGACCTGACCTCTGCCCAGCCCAGCTTTTCTCTGTCAGTCTTTTTCCCCTTCCTGGCATGCTACAAACATTGCCTCAAGTTCCTCACGCCACCGTGCTCTTTCTGTGGCAGTGCTCCCGGAGGCTGACATCTGGGTCCCTGCTTCAGCATTAGGCTCATTCATGGTCCCTTCTGCTGGTCTTTCAGATGCTCGGGTCTCTGTGCTCTACCAGCCCCTTTCTCTCTGAAGTTTTTAGTGTTAGAGCCTGGATGTTGCAGCCCAACCACCCATCCTCAAGGCCAGTTAGCAAGAGAATTACTTCTGAGAAGCAGAGAAGAGAGCTTTAGCCAATGTTTATTTGAGTCGTGGGCAAGATAAGCTAAGCAGTCCAGTGATGCTGCCTCCAAGTCCTTAGGGATCCGGACACAGTTTAGGTTTAAACAGGGAACAGGGGTGTGTATAGCTAAGAGGCCCTGGTGTGTGTGTGTGTGTGGGGGGGGGATGTTCCTATCCAGCCCACCATCTTGTCTTAGTTCCTCTCCTTCCTGCTAAGTGTCTGACAAGTCAAACCTTGTGAATTTCTTCTTTCAGGCCAGGATTCCCTTCCAGTTGGTGCCAGCCATTAGCATTTCCGACTTTTCTTTCTCCTAGATTCCAGGAAACTCCCAATTTCCTGGGGTCCTTTGTTTCAGTAGTCCAATAGCCAATGGAGGGACACAAATGTCTCCTTAGAGGATCTTCTCTCTTGCCAGATGGCCACACTCTGCTGTTCTTTGTGGCCCTTCTCTGTAGAGGGTGTGGCTGTTGCGTGTGGAAAACCTCTGGGGCCAGCTGGAAGCTTGTCTTTTTGGAAAGGCAGCCCCAGATGCACCTGTGGGAACCAGGCATGACCTGGAAATGCCCCAGAGGACATGGAGGCCTGCCACCTGCTAGAAGAGAAGACACTCCCGCCTGTTCCAAACAGAGATCCGATGACGCTGTCTACATGTCTAAGTTGATTAGCTGATCTTTGGGGAGAAGATGAGACTACGTCGAGACTATGACCCAGCTAATCCACAGAGAAGGATGCTCACACCAACCTTCCCAGTAGATTGGCATTCTAGTTTTTGATATTGCCCTTCCCAGAGACCCTAGTCATTGTTATTCTCCTGCCCACAAACCCTAAACCACCCAGTCGCCTCTGGATAGAGGACTAGTTAGCAGAAAGATGAAATGCTGTAAGTTACCCACTGAACAGTTCAGTTACTGTGGTGCCCAGACTATGCCCCTCCCCATCTTACACTTCACTCTGTGGGAGGTTGGTGGGGGTGGAGAGACTCATTTTTCAGGGCAACACGCGGCTCTATTTAGAGGACAACGAAGACTGATAACTCTGTCATCGAGCCACCTGTCCATTCCTTGTTTGTGTGTGTGTGTTTGTCTGTCTGTCTGTCCATCCTCACCCCTAATAAAAGCCTTTCTTTACCAGTTGATTCTGTCTGCTGTGTTTGAGATTCCCTCACTGTTACATACTGCAACTCGGCATTTTCCTACCTTTCTGTTCTTTAAGTAACAGAGAAAATTACCCCGATCAAAACTCCCAGATGGCAATAGTTTCATCTATAAATTTAACAACCTATATTACGTATGTGTCATATTACAATATGAAATGTAGTGTCTGACCTGAGAGCCAAGTCTACTAACTAAAATTAGAATTAAATAACTAAGGTTAGAATCTGTGATTGCCAATAGTTAGTTGTTAAGGAAAATTAGAACTATAACTAAGCCAACATAGACTGCGAATTTATTGTTACTCAGTAAATTCTGACATAAATCACAAACTTACCTGTCTTTTCTTCTGGTGTAGCACAGTCACAATAATGACAACCTGGAGTCCTAGAGAAGAAAGGCTAGCCTGGGCTGATCAGGGAAGTCTGGTGAAGAAAGGCTAGCCTGGGCTGCAGGGAAGTCTTTTTTTGGAGTTGAGAAGTCTAGAACATGATGAAGTTTGTAGTTAATCAGGTTGTTAAAAGTTTGAAAGCAGGACAAAGACTTGACAGATTTACAGAGAACATTCTAAATGCTAAAGGTTGGAAGTGAGCCAAGCATGGGGAAGAGAGCGCGACCTGACGCGGTGACCGTGGAGGTAAGAACAGCATCCAGGAGGTGAGGTAGTGCCTCAGGGCCCGCTTTGCATGCCTGGTGAGGAAAAGTGAAGAGTCCAGAAAACAAACAAAACAAAAACAAAAACAAAAAACACCCCCCCCCCCAAACTCTGGCCTCACAGAAGCCAGAAATCCAGACTCCAGACTCCCTTTGAGGGAATGTAACATACCAGGGAGCACATCCGGGGCAGGAGTTGCCTCCTGGTTAGGTAGTGTGTGTCCCTCAAAGTTAGTGTACCTCAGAACCCTCAGGATGAAACCCAACTTGCAGATGTAATTATCTAAGAGTCCCAAGTTCAAACCTTCCAGTGATTAGCATCTTTACAGGAAGAGGAGAGGCCATCACACCACAGAGGTGCGGGAGGGGTGGGGGTGGGGTCGGGGTGGGGTGGGTGTGTAGGTGGGGGTACACGTGAAACAGGAAGTGAGTGCCTCAGTAGCAGCCAGGGAGCTCTCGGAAGCACCAGAGGCTTAAGAAACAAAGGATTCTGCTTCCTGGAGTCTTCAAAGGAGCTTGGCCCAGACAACGGCTTGGTTTGGGATCAAGCTGCTTCTCCAGCCCCGAGTCACACAGCTCTGAGGGCCCTGCTATGATCACTACTTCATTTATCTTCTAGGACACAGCGCTAACAAGAGGAAAGCCATTCTTATGACCAAACACTAAATAAAAATAATCCCAAAGGATTACCATAATGTTCTTTCTATCTTATAATTTCGTGGACTGACGCAAGCAGTTTCTGTCCATCACAAAGGCTTTATGAATGACATGGAAAATAAGTACCCACAGCCAGCAACTATTAACAAGATGAACACCCTCGGCACACGGTCTCACAATGCCTGCTGGCTTCCAGGGGTATAATTAGGGCTGCATTTTTCATGAGCATAAACATCATTTTCTTTGTCCACTAGACCAGGCTTTGTGCTTGGCTCTCCCCAGCACCCTGCTCAGGACAAGACCGACAGAAAAAGAAGACAGACTTAAAGCAACTGCGATGCATGCTCTGAAGATGCTCTACACACCTAAGGAGCCAGGAGACCTCAAGCTCTCTAGGCCATGTTGGTTTTGGAGGCGGAAAGTAACACAAAGGTCTTCCATTTAGTTGTAAATAAATCTACTGACTCCATACATTTTAAGCCACTTGAACAATGAAATACGCGGCAATGTGGTTGGAATTGCTTTTCTCTGGGCTGGTTTGGTTGGCAGCCTCTGGACTGAGCCACAGCTGTATTTGAAACGCTTTTCCAATGATGTTCATCAGCCATTGCCCCAGAATTGTACTAACGTTAAATTTAACCCCTTCATCTAGAACTTTCTTGTGGTTTCCTCTTCATGAGGCCAAGTTCTCTAATCTCCCTGTGAGGGCTTCATGATCTGCCCTTCAGTGAGCTCAGCCTGCTCCTGTCTGTCAGAGCAGGCAACTGCCCTTGCATACAATTTCTCCCAAGACAAGAAGCATCCTTCAGCGGATGTAGTGGTACGCATCTCTAATCCCAGCACTCAGGAGACTGAGGCAGGAGGAGCGTGAGTTTGAGGCCAGCCTGGGCTACAGTGAATTTATTACACTCCCGAGCCTATAATGGGTGGTGCTGATTGGTTTCCTATTGCCTCCACGGAAAGTGCCAGGCCTCTTTTTGATGGCTTCAGTCTCTTTGATGACCACACACAATGTATACAAACTTTAACTCTATCCTCTCATTAGCCAGATTGGGTGTTTTTCAAATCCTTCTGCTCTGCTCTTTACTCCCAAGCCTCACTGTAGGCCCAGATAAAAGCAGCCAAGCAATAACCATGCCACACCCTCAAAGTCGTGAATCTTGCTCTTCCAAATTAATTAGCCCATTATGTTTTAACTGAGCTTCACTCAAGATTTCAGGACACACGGAAAATGTTGACAAGTTCTTTGACAAGTAACATAAATGGCCCCTAGTTCAGCTTCCAGTAGAGTGCTGGCCCCCATCTAAATCTACTTGAATGCAATCTTTAATATGCATATTCTGTTACATCTATCTTAAATTGCCAATTTGATACAACCTAGAAGTTGGTCAAGAGATGAGCCTCAGCTGAGATCCCAAGATCAAAACTGGCCTGTGGACGTGTCTATGGAAGATTGTCATGACTAATGACTGTATGAGAATTTAGCCCACTGTGGTCAGCACCATTCCCTGGGCAGGAGTGTATAAGAAAGATAACTGGGTGTGAGCTTCCTTGAGCCAGTCAGCAAACAGTCGACTAACGGTTACTGCCAGTCCATCTAACCTGGTGGTTGCACGGTTCTTTGGCTTATAAGTTTCCCCAGACAGAGGTAATACTGTGTAGACTAGTATGTAGGCCTTCCTTACGTCCCTGCCCCATCTTCTCTACAAGATGGACTGTGACCTAGAACCGTAAGTGGAATAAGCCTGAACCTCCCGTTTGTTGCTTTTGTCCACGTGTTTCATCAGAGCAACTGAAGGGAGGCTAAACCAGCCTTCACAGCATGGTGGTCTTCCGTCCTCCTGCCAGAAATGTCCACCAGGCGATCCGGGCATCTCTATTTTAAAGGCATCTTTCCTCAGCATTTAGGCGGCTTTACCCTACATCCCTCTTGCAGACGAGTTTGCTCAGGGTCAGGGTTAGTCACAATAGTGCTCCTGTTTCTCCCTTAGCTTCTGTGTCACTTTGCACTGAGTGAGAGCTCACGTCACTGTGTGCACTCTGTCGCTGTAATGCCGTGAGCCAGAGCTCAGATTAATGACACTGACTCACTGGTACCACAATTCACATCTCAGTTTCATCTCCTGCTCTCTTTACCCTATATGATGGTAGACTCTTGCATAATTTTCTACCTAGCATCAAACATTTGTGCTTAGGGGATGGGGAGCATTCTCATTCAAATCACCACATTCCATTACCTGGCCACCATAGGTCCTATCCATATCACAATGCAAAAAATACATTCTGCCCGACTTCAAAAGTCCCCAATAGTCTGTAACAGTTTCAACACTGCTTAGAAGTCTAAAATTCAAAGTTTCATCTAAGACTCAAGGCAATCTCATAACTGTAACCCCATGTAAAATCAAAATGCAAATTATAACGATCTGGAGAGCTAGCTCTGTGGTTAAGACAACTGATCTCTATTGCAGAGGATGTAAGTTCAGTTCTCAGTACCCACATGGGCTGGCTCACAACCATGTGTAACTCCAGTTCTGGGGTGATCTGACACCCTCTTCTAGTCTCTATGGTCATCTCATTTACATGCACCCAGCCCAAACATATACACATAAATTAAAAATAAAAACCAAAATCTTAAAAAGAAAAATGAAGCTGGAGAGATGGCTCAGTGGTTAAGAGTACTGACTGCTGCTCTTCCACAGAATCCTGGTTCAATTCCCAGCACCCACATGGCAGCTCACAACTGTTTGTAACTACAGCTCCAATGGACCTGGCACTCACACAGACATACTTCCAGGCAAATAAATGAATAAATCATTTCTAAAAAAGCAAATTATGTACTTCTAACATACATTACCATTCCAAGATGAAGGGAAGGGGTAAAATGAGCAGATATTTTACCAAACAAGACCCAAGAGCAGCAGGCAAACTCTACATTCTACATCTCCATGTCTGATGTCAAACTGCTGTTTAGATCTCCAATTCCTCTTGGCTTAGTTGACTGCAGCACACTTCTCTCTCTTGTTTACACAGGTCTGCAGCTTCCTTGGTAGGCATCTCATGATTCTGGCATCTCTAATATCCTGGGGCTCTTCATCTAATGACTCAGGCATTTTTAATATTTCAGGGGCTGCATCTCATAACTCTGGCATCTCTTACATCTTGGGGTCTCCATCCCATGACTCTGACATCTCTAACATCTTGGGGTCTCTATCCCATGACTCTGGCATTTTTATGTGGCTTTTTTTTCTGAGACAGGGTTTCTCTGTGTAGCCCTGGCTGTCCTGGAACTCACTCTGTAGACCAGGCTGGCCTCGAACTCAGAAATCCACCTGCCTCTGCCTCCCAAGCTCTGGGATTAAAGGCATGTGCCACCACTGCCCGGCCAACTCTGGTGTTTTTAATATCTCAGGGGCTCCATCCCATGACTCTGGCATCTCTCACATCTCATGAGTCTCTAATCCATGACTCTGGCATCTCTCACATTGCAGGAGTCTCTAATCCATGACTCCGGCATCTTTAACATCTCAGGGGTCTCTAATCCATGACTCTGGCATCTCTAACATCTCAGGGGTCTCCATCCCATGACTTTGGCATCTCTCACATCTCAGGAGTCTCTAATCCATGACTCTGGCATCTCTCACATTGCAGGAGTCTCTAATCCATGACTCTGGCATCTTTAACATCTCAGGGGTCTCTAATCCATGACTCTGGCATCTCTAACATCTCAGGGGTCTCCATCCCATGACTTTGGCATCTCTCACATCTCAGGAGTCTCTAATCCATGACTCTGGCATCTCTAACATCTCAGGGGTCTCCATCCCATGACTCTGGCATCTCTCACATCTCATGAGTCTCTAATCCATGACTCTGGCATCTCTCACATTGCAGGAGTCTC
>JADRCD010181638.1:0-18238 GCA_019843815.1 Montemys delectorum
TATACAGTTAAATATATTTATAGGCAAATTTATAGGTAAAGCCAAATACAAACTTCCAGTTCTAGTTTGCTTCCAGTACATACATGAGAAAATACAAGAAAAAGTAGAAATAATTAAAATTTAATCAAGATCTCTGGGATCAAAATTTAACCGAAATGCAAATCAGGGAGTGAGGCTTAAGCCACTTGCCTACTAGATCAGGATGCAGAAGCCCTGTGACTCCCTCAAAGCCAGTGGCAAACAGCCTTGTAAACAAGTGAATGCCTTGAAACTAGAGTCTGAGTTAGGGCTTTGTCTTCATCAGAAACTTTAGGAAAAACAAAAGTATGATAATACAATAGTATGATAATCGTAACAATAATAACAACAACAACAATAAACACTGAACACTTTTCAGAGGCTGATGCTTACATGGTAAGGATTATCAATGTGTACTGAAATAAGTGTCCATTTCAGATATCAGCATTCTCATCCTCAAATAGAAAACAATAAGCCACCTCACAAATGCTTTCTCAAGCAGACACTTGCAAGTAAAGGAAGAAATATGGAACATTATGGAAATATGGAACATTATGGAACTATGGAACATTATGATAGAAGACATATGATCAGCCTGAAAATGCATACACATGACTTAACTAATTATAACACGAAAATCAAACTGCACATACCTATTTTTAATATCTTGCATATTTTAAACATTATTTAATGCTTTATTCATGTTTATTTATGTGCATTTGTGTTTTGTCTGCATATATATTTGTGTGAAGGTATTAGATCCCCTGGATCTAGGGTTACATACATGTATAATAATGTGAATTTATTTTTTCTTCAACTTTCAAATGTCTTTGCTTTAGATCTTGAGAAAGCATATGTGAGGTGGATTATTTTTTTTCAATTTGAGGATGAGAATACTGACAGGCATGTTAGCAGCCATGTAGGTGCTAAAAATTGAATTCGGGTCCTGTTTCTTAGCTTCCTTACTTACTTATGGACAGTTTCAGATAATATGCTTTGATCATATTCTTTTCCCTCCCCCTATTTCTTCCTTGGTGCCCCAAATTTTGTGTCTTTTTTTTTTTCTCTTAAAAAACAATAAACACATACAGACTCTAGAGTCTATTTGATATTGGCCAGTGTTCTAAAAATTATAATCCCAATCTGGGCTTTCTAAACCACCTTTAGCAATTTAGTTCCTGGGTAAAGGATGATTTTTATGGTAGGGCTTACCAAAAACTCCTGTCTCCCACCTGAGATCTCATGGGTCTTGGATATAGAAAAAGAATGTCTTGTAGTGTTGATAGAGGAAATGATTGGTGTGTGATCCTAACATATGTATCTGACAAGACCAGTATGGGCCTTCCCCATGTTTATCTGGTAATTTTTTACAATAATCTTTTGTCTAGTCAAAGAGAAAGCAAACATAGAGATCATAATATTTAGATGGGATGAGAGATACAAGGATGACAACAATTTGGATCGGTTCCTGGCATCCAGCTATGGAGCAGTTTCCTGACCCTATTTGGAAAGATTTTATCTGTGGGAGTTTCTTGAACTTAGAATCTCCAGATGTTAGGGCTGCCCTGGATGGAAAAGAACAGCAGGGAAGGACAAGACATTCATGTCTAATCCAGTGAGGTTGAGCTCGGCTGCCAGAGTGGAGTCTCATTTTCTAGGACTGGGGACAAGTTGGGTGGTTTTGACATCCTCTGGAGCTTAACAGAGCATGGTCCTCATAGAGGCCAGTAACTGGATGACAACAGGAGAATGATGTTTAGCAACAGAGGGGTTCTGGATGTCCCAGACTCGGGGGTCCACCTGAGAAGCTGGTAAAGGAAACAGCATGTTAGTGTTAGTAGGTTGACTGGGTAGATGAAGGAGCAAAGGAACTGTTGGTAAGCCAAATAAATTCTGGGAAGGTATGGTGGTTGCCATGGCCACAGATGTATGGGTCTCTGTCACTTATATGGGATGTCCCTGGGTTCAGAGCCGGTCTGCCGTGCCTGTTCTTGATACCAACAGAGGGGATGATAGGAGTGCCCTACACCACATCACCTTTGGGCTCATATCAGATTCTAACATCCTACTTTACAGTCTCACATTTCTCTGCCAACCGGTTTCAGTGGACCACCCAGTGAGATGAAGAATCAGCATGCAAGGCAGATGCAAAAGTCTTTGGAGAAAGGCAAAAACAATGTTGGTCACCATAGCCCTTTTCCCAGCGCAGACTTCAGTCTTAGGGCCAATGACAGAGACACTGACAACTCTGTCAACTGAAAAGTCTGAAGCAGAAAAAAAAGGAAAGGAAAAAAGTGCAATAGCTGAAAAGAGGGCAATGCTTTATGCAAATGCTAAAGTGGACTTATCTCCAAGTTATTTCAACATTAGGAAGAAGGGGCTAAGCATTGTTAACCATTATTCATAATTTCAATCTTTATTTACTTTATCAACAGTAGTGGGTTTATTTTGCTGCCATGAATATCAAATGTTTTTATTTACCATTTTTTATTATTCCAATAATATGTGTTAGAAGATTCTGAACAGATTCATCAGGGAAAATGATTTACACACAGAGTTTTCAAAAATATATAAACACATTTTTGAATCAAAATTATGCCACCTTCTTAGTGTCAGTTTTTAAAAACCAAACTCCCCTATATATGTATTGCATTTTTCAATATATACTATTAATTTAGTTTTACGGATACTGAATGATTCTGATGTAAGTTATTGTCCAGTTTGTAAATGATAGGCCAAAATAATCAATACAACTGCCTTCAGTCCTTCCTTTCTTCCTTCTATCTTCATTTTCAATCAACAAGAAATATTACTTTTGTTGTTGTTTTAAAAAGAGAAATTAAAATTAAAGCTAGTGAGTTTAAGTTTTAAAAAATGGACATTTGCCATTTTTTGTATAATATATTAACCTGTACCAAATTATGGGTGGCTCATTTCCACTATAATCTTAAATGTAACCCCATGCATCTTCTAGAACCATCAGGAACCTATGTTTCTGCAATCTACGTTGATTGCATGTACCTTGACTTCATTTGCATAACCATGGCTTTTGCCTGATTGTGAAACTTTAAAAATGGATCCTATTTCTGTTAAACTTTCAAAAGCATTTTTCTTAATTATACAACAGGTTTTTATATTCATTGATTCCAAATTTTCATGTTAATCTGTTTGGTAACTTTTGTAAGCTCAACATCAATACTTACACTGCTTTAGGTATCATGTAGAGAAATACACAGGGCAGCAACAACAAGAAACTGCACACTGGCAGTTGATGTCAAAGCATGCCACACTATGCTTTACTGCTCTGGTTCTTGCGTTGTACACAAATGTCCTTTGCATAATCTGTTTAAGTGTCATGTATCTCTCATTTGCATGCAGATTTCATTCTTTCTAATGATTCTTGTGCATAATCCTGAAACATGGACCACTGTTTCTAAGAAGAGCTTGTGGTGTGTTAGATAATTTTTGTTCAGACAGGACATGGAATATTCATGGTTAGGAGCACACACATAATAACACAAGGTGGCATATTGATTGCTTGGTGAACATGTAGTGACTTGTAGGCTTACAGGAACCTAACCTTGTATTTCTTCTCAGAGCAGTAGCAAAGTACTGAGTAATTCAGTGTTCTTGGTAACTTAACAAACTCAAACTCTCAGGGGTAATGAGAATTCACAGATGTCAGTGATAATAAGTACATTTCCTAACAGCTTGAGCTCAGAGCAAAAATCTTTTTTTGGAAACAAACTATCAGTTTAGTAATATAATTTTGTCCAAAGAACAGACATTTGATTTTTTTTTTGTGAAATAGCTAAGTATATTCCTATCTTTTGATTTATTTAAAATGAAATTTTAGAAATAGAAAGGAGGTTTGAATTTTAAGAGAAAAAAAGAGCAAACAAAACATGATAGGTCATGCCTGTTTTTTAAATCAAGTTTTACATTGGGTACATATGTATTCAAGTGAAATTCTAATTATTTTTTTCTGTCTATATACACAATGAAGACATATTTTGTGTTATCTTTTTACTTTATTCAGAATTTTTTTTAAATGTGGCCTAGGTTGAGTTCCCACTCATGAATTTTCTGCTTCAGTCTCACAGTGCTGATACTATTACAGTGTGCATCAGCATGTCGAATGGGGATTATTTTTTAAATAATTTTATAGATTTCTTTTTTTTTTTTTTGATGGTTGAGTTACCGAACTTTATTTATCTCCTTTTTTTTTTTTTTTTTTGGAGATGGGGTCTTGCTATGTATGCTGGCTAGTTTTATGTCAACTTGACACAAGTTAGAGTCATCTAAAAGGAGGGAACCTCAATGAAGAAAACGTCTCCACAAGATCAGACTACAAGGCATTCCCCTAGTTAGGAATTGATGGGGGATGGTCCAGTCCATTGAGGGTGGTGCTATCCTTGGGCTGATGGCCCTGGGTTCTACAATAAAGCAGGTCGGGCAAGCCACGGGGAGCAAGCCTCCTGTATCAAAGTTCCTGTCCTGACTTCCTTCAGTGATGAACAGTGCCGTGGAGGTGCGAGCCAAATTAACCCCTTTCTCCCCAACTTCCTCCTGGTCATTGTGTTTCCTCATAGCAATAATACCCAAAAGTAGGCCCAGCCCAGAATTCACTTTGTAGTCCAGGCTGGTCTTAAACCAACAGTTCTGCTGCATATGCCCCACAGTGCTAAGATTACACGCATGGACCACCACACCCGACTGAGGCCTTTACAGGGGGCTTTTAAATCTAGTTCTACTGAAAGCAAACTAAATGTGTGTTTTTAAAGTTTTGGAATTTCAAAAGATACACACACTGTGACCTTTACCTACAGGAGAATGTTAAGAATGATCAGATTTGTATCAGATCATAGAATCCTTTTTACTACCTTGAAGATTAGTCGATTTATGAGAGAAAAATCAAAAGACAGCATGCTAAATGATAGCCTTTTGCTTGGGCTCTGTGTCCATTTCTAAAAAGATAATTTCAGTGTTTGGGATACCCCAACCCCACAAAATACTAAAACAGTCTTCTGAGGTACTGTGGTTGTGAGCCATGAAAACACTTGACCAGAATGCTTGGAGCTTGTGGGCCAGAGCTTAACTGTCCAGCCAATCAGAGAGGTATTGTTTTCCAGGTGTCGGGGCATGTGGAGATGTATCCTCTGCTTCCTTTCTCCCAGTGGCATTCTCTGGACCAAAGCAGATCTTCTAGGCCTTGATTGTGTCCAGTGAACAAGCATTTGCAAGTCCAGTCAGGCTGGCCTTAAGGTCGATTGAATAAATTCTCATATTGCTGAATGTCCCACTTGAAAAATATCTCCAGAAAGACTACACACACACACACACACACACACACACACACACACACACACACCACTCCCCAAACAGCTCCTCTTGTGCTGAGGACTTTTGTTCTGAGGGAAATACCCTTGAGCTGGAGAGGGTGTCAGCTGGCAGTGCCTCTCTGAAACAGAGACCATCCCAAAAATCTCTTATCAAATGGATTCCAGGTTGGACACTGAGAGTATGACAAATGGAGTCTGGGGGCTGGGGTGTGGAACCAAAGCCACAATCCATAAAAAGGTCGATCAAGTGAGGCTGAGGAGAAGGTTCAGTGGGCAAACTGTGTGCTACACAAGCACGTAGTCCTGAAGTTTGGATCCTTGGCATCCACACAAAAGGTCGGACATTTCCCTAGTTAGGGTTTCTAGGGCTATGATGAAACACCATGACCAAAGAGCAAGTTGGGGAGGAACGGGTCTGTTCAACCCACACTTGCATAGCACTGTTCATCACTAAAGGAAGCCAGGATATGAACTCAAACAGGGCAGGAACCTGGAGACAGGAGCTGATGCAGAGGCCATGGAGTGTCTCTGCACGGAACATGGCACTGCTTACTGGCCTATTCACCGTGGCTTGCTCAGTCCTTTAAAACCCAAGACCACCAGCCCAGGTATGTCCTCCTGCATCAATTCCCAACCAAGAAAATGTCCTGCAGCCCGATCCTACGGAGACACCTCCTCCATTGAGGCTCCCTCCCCTCAGATAACTCTAGTTCGTGTATCAAGGTGACATAAGACTAGCTGACACAAGAATGATGGTGCCTGGTACCTGTGTCTATAACCCTAGTGCTAGGGGGATGGGACAGATGGGTTAATGCTGAAGGCTTGCTGACCAGCTAATCCAGATTAAATAGTAAGCTCTAAATTCAATGAGAGACCTTGTCGCAAAAAATAAGTGGAGAGCAGAGTATGAGATATACATCCAACACTGACCTCTGACCTGTACAGTAAATACACATACACACACACACACACACACAGAGAGAGAGAGAGGGGGGGGGGAAGGGAGACCTAACTGTTGCAAAAGATCTTGTTAAAAAGATGAAAAAAACAAAGGTCGAACAGAGAAGAAATCCTTGCGAGCCATATATCTGGCCAACATCCTGTATCTGCAAGAGATAGAGAACTCTCAAAACCCAATATGAAAACAAAAGCCAATTAGTAAGTAGGAAAGGACATTTCATTAAAGAGGAGACACAACAGGCACATAAACACATCAACAAGTGTTCAACATCGTTAGTCATTAGGGAAATTAATTAAAAATATAATACGATATCACTGTGCACCTATTAAACAACTAAAAATCTTGGTCATGCATGCTGTGTACATGAGCGGGTGCGTGCGTGTGTGTGTGTGTGTGTGTGTGTGTGTGTGTGTGTGTGTGTGTGAAGGCCAGAGGTGGACAGTTGTGTCTTCCTTGATCAAGTCCTTTCTTGAGTACTGAAGCAAGCTCTCTTGCTGAACCAGGAACTGATTGACCTAGCTAGTCTAGTCAGCAGCTCACCCTAGGATCCACTATGGTCACTGCCTGGGCACTAGAATTACAAGAAGACTGCCATGCACACTCACTTGGCATTTTCATGGGTACTGGGGGATCTAAACCAATCCCTCACCCGCTTACAACAGACACTTTGTCCATTGAGCCACCTCCCAGGCCTCTAAAATATTTTGAAATGTCATAATAACACTAAGTTCTTGGAAAGATGCAAAGACACTAGGTCTCTTTGGGAATGTAATATTACATTCTCTGGAAAGATTTGGCCGTTGCTTATAAAACTAAACACGTACTTTCCACACAACCTGACAGCTGCCCTCTTGACCCACAGAAGATGTATAAACCTGTATTCACCAAGAGTTTACTTGTGATAGCCCAAACCTGAAGACAATCCTCATGTCTTCGACATGGGCCTGGGTAAGACAATCGTGCATCCACACCTTAGACTGCCATAGAAGTGAAGAGGAGTAAAGCATGCTGCAGACGACAGTCACTCTAAGGACAATGAACATCACACAATTCTACTTCTTCAACATAGTTACTATCATGGAGCTACAGAGTCAGGGGCCAGGTTAACGGACACCAAAGAGCCACAGTGGAATAAGCACGAAGAGGCTCAAAGGCTGTCCTGTGGGGAGGGAAAAGTTAATCAAGTCGATAGTTACAAGAATCTGTGGAGAGATTAAAATCTTATAGAGTTAAAACAATGAAAGAATGGATGCACTGGCCAACAATAACAAACAGACTGGGAGGAGGGCTAGTCAGTTAAGAGTGCTCACTGAGCCATTAGAAGAATGGTAGTTTAGATCTCAGCACCCTATAGATTTCTATTTTAACACTGTTGTAATTTAGTGAGTTTTTAGAAAGTAAAAGTGAACTTTGATACATTTTGTATTTTAGGTAGTTGTTTATTCCAAATTGAAACACTCTCTCTTGGGGAAAATAAGAAGTCTCCTAGGACATAGGAAGTTACCAATATGTACAAGGCTCAAAACCTTACAAGCATCAAGGGCCCTTTTCCAAGGTCAAGAGGGAGCAAAGCGATGCTAAGGGAGGTGGGTGTACTCCAAAGTTGGCAGTAAATAGATTAAGGAGCTACAGGGATGTGAGTTATTGCCTTCATGAGTTATCACCCACCATAGTGTGAGCATTTCCATTTCTTTTTTTTACATGTATTAATTTCTGTATCTCTGTGTAGGGTTACATACACAAGCACCTGCAGGGTGTGCACATATGCTATAGTATACATGTTGAGATAGCGGGAACAAGTTCTGTGACTCCCTTCCTGCCACCACCTAGTTTCTGGCGATGAAACATGGGTCATAAGACTTGACAGCAAGCGTCAGTTCCTGTGAAGTCAGCTCTATAGCCCTGGTACAACCATTTCAATGGTACTGCTGTCCTTAAGTCACCTATCCTTCATAACCAAAGTAAGATAATTCACCAAGTTAGACTTTGGTGGAATTATTTGCTTGGTCTGATATAGATACCCTATCTGGAGTGAATAGACAGTAGTTCACATCTCATAACAATGGGATAATCACATTAGCAAACATATTTTTTGTACATAAGCTGTCATCACATTTGGAGCTATCATATGAGCATTTAATTTATTTGTGCATGTAGAAATCTCAAGAAATGTATACTTAATTGAATATTTTAATAGTGATTTCCCTAAACTTTCTCCAATTTTTCAAAATACTGTTTTCTAGTGTTTATGGAGTCGTACCCCTCTAAGCTATTCTATATTATAGCTTTGCCATGAATGGCCCCGTTTTATATGCAGCATTTGACTACTTTTGGGTACAAATGAAAAAGCAAGATGACTTAACATCTCACTGTGCATATACTACCACAGGTCTGATAACACCCATGAGACACACACTAATAAAAAATTAATAGTTACAAAGTAAAATGGTGTTAAATGTAAACTCAACAAATTAAACTGAAACTACATGAACACATATGCACATTAAAACAATGTACAATAATTCATAGCTAACAAGGGTACTACATTATCTGTACCTTATAATGTTGAAATGTCCTTTAACACTGTGATAAAGACAGCTTCATTCTTCCATCATTTAAACATTTGGTGTGTGGTTGAAGAAATAGAGAGATGGAGAATCTGATATTTTCTAAGGCTTCAGCTCAGCTAGGTTCCTACTGTTGACTTGAACTTTTCAAGACTTGTTTATTTTATATAAATGAGTGCACTGTCACTATACTATCTTCAGACATATCAGAAGTGGGCATTGCAACCCATTACAGATGGTTGTGAGCCACCATGTGGTTGCTAGATATTAAACTCAGGACCTCTGAAACAGTCAGAGCTCTTAATCACTGAGCCATCTCTCCAACCCAACTTGAACTTTTCAAATCAGCATCTGTCTGTGCATCTACTCTTTAGTACAGACCTGGTCCTGCACTTCATCTCTATGCACCTTCCCTCTTTCTTGTTCCTTTGGGTTTGATGGTACTGAAACTGAACTCAATCCTGAGACGTAGACAGACTCAGTGCCTTCAGTAGCTCTCTAGCTGGGTTTATAAATGTCCAAAATTGTCTGCAGTGACTTCGTTTGTATCTCCTGATATCTATTCTCGCTCTAGCTGCCTCCACTAAGCCCTCTGAGAACTCTTTAAACTCTATAAATGATATTGCCACTTAAAACTTCTATGGCTATAGTGTAATACACACATATAATGACTAAATGACTCACTGTGTGATAGTAACACATGATCTGTGAGCTAGCCCTAATGATTCAAAGCAGAAAAAAAAGAAACAGGTGTTTGTCATTCCTAACTATGAAAGGTATCTAGGACTGGTGGATAAATAACAACCAACAAAATCAACCTTCCTTTTGAGTTTGATATCCCATAGGTCCTAACATTATGGAAAGACACAGATGTGTATCTATATTTTTGTCATGTTACACTTGTGTTTGTCAATACTCAACATCAAAAACCAAAAGAATGCAAAAAGAAAAAAATCACAGAAAAAAATTGTATTTACTTTTATATTCATGTTTTAGACAAAGGATTTTTTTATAGGTACTAGTCTATGTATCTGTTAAGGTACCAGATGTTTTCTAAGTCTTTTTTAAATCAATTTTCAGTGGCTATTAAGTCTTTTTTTTCTTTTTCTTTATTCTTTTCTCATATAATAAATCCTGACCACAGCCTCTCCTCCTTCTCCTTCTCCAAGTCTCATTATTCCTAACACCTACTTTCTTCCCTAAATTCACTACTTCTCTGTTTCCCTGCATAAAAGAGCAAGCCTCCCAGGGATATCAGCTGAGCACAGCATAGTGTGATGCAATAAGTCAAGCCACAAACTCTCATATCAAGACAGAATGAGGCAATCCAGGAAGAGAAAAAGGGCCACACAGACAGGCAAAAGAGTCAGGGATACCCCCACTTCTACTATTATCAGTCCGACACAACAATAACAAAATTCGAACTCAAGCTGAACTACCATAGCATGTGTGTTGAGGGCCTAGAACAAACCCATGTAGGCTCTGCAACTGTTTGTTTAGTCTCTGTGAGCCTCTATGATACCTGCTTAAGTTGACTATGTGGGCTGTGTTCTCCTGGTGTCCTTCACCCCTCTGGATCCTATTATCCTTCCACCTCCTCTTCTCCAGTGTTCCTTGAGTCAATATAATCCACAGAGAATTTAGATAAAGATGAGATCTCCCTGGGGAAAGGGAAAAAGAAAAGATTTTGTGGGTAGACTAGGAGTGCATGGGGATGGGACCAGGAGGGCAAAACCAACAATAGAAGCATAAACAATAAAGAAATCACAAATAGAGGCAACCATGGAAATGGAAAAACTAGGAAAGAGACCAGGAACTAGAGATGCAAGTATCACCAAAAGAATTTAAGAGATAGAGTAGAGAATCTCAGGTGAAGAAGATACCATAGAAGATACTGATACAACTGTCAAGAAAATACAAAGCATATAATGCTTCAAACCCAAAACATCCAGGAAATCCAGTACGCAATGAAAAGACCAAACCTAAGAATAATAGAAGTAGAATAGAGCGGAGGTTCTCAGCTCAAATGACCAGAAGACATCTTCAAAAAAATTATAGAAGAAAATTTCCCCAACCTAAAGACAGAAATGGCCATAAGTGTACAAGAAGCCTACAGAACACTAAATAGATTAATCCAGAAAAGAAAATCCTGTCTCATAATAATCAAAATACTAAATGCACAGAACAAAGGCAGACCTATCAGAATTACAAGAGACTTTTCAAGAAAGACTCTAAAAGAGATCCTGGACAGATGTCACATAGATCTGAAGAAAATACAAAAAGCCACTCCAGGCTACTATACCTGGCAAAACTCTCAATTGATATAAATGGAAAAACCAAAATATTCCAGGACAAAACCAAATTTAAACACTATATACCTATAAACCAGCCCTACAGAAGATTCTGTAGGGAAAACTCCAACACAAGGAGGGTACCTACAATCAAAGAAAAAAACAAGATATAAATCATCTCAGAATAAACCCAAAAGGAGAGAATCACATACACATAATGGCACCTACAACAAAAAACATAACAGGAACTAACAATCATCTGTCTTTAATATCTCTCAATATCAACACAGTCAATTCAGCAATAAAAAAGGCATAAGCTTGCAGACTGGATACATAAACAGGACCCAGCATTTTGCTGCATTCGAGAAACACAACTCAAAAACTGACACTACCTCAGAGTAAAATGCTGGAAAAAAGTCTTCCAAGCAAATGGTCCCAAGAAACAAGCTGAAGTTGCCACCCTAATATCCAATAAAATAGACCTTCTTCTCAGCACTCCATGGTATCTTCTCCAAATTTGACCATATGACTGGTCACAAAACAAGCCTTAACAGATAGAAGAAGATTGAAATAACATCATGCCTCCAATCAGATCACTATGAATTAAGGCTAGACTTCAATAACAACAAAAACAACAGAAAACCCACATACCCAAGGAAACTGAGAAACTCTCTACTCAATGATAACTTGGTCATGGAAGACAACAAGAAAAAAAGATTAAAGGCTTCCTGTATTAAAATGGAAATGGTGACACAGCATACCTAAACTTACGGGACACAATGAAAGTAGTGCTAAGAGGAAATTCATAGCATTAAGTACCCTGGTAAAGAAATTGGAGAGTTCTTAGACTAGTAAGTTTCATGTTAAAAGTATTGGAGAGATCAGGAATTCAAGGACAATACCTAAACATAATAAAAGCAATCCACAGCAAACCAACAGACAATATCAAATTAAATGGCGAGACACTTGAAGAAATCCAATTAAAACCTGGGGCAAGCATGCCCACTTGCCCAGTGTCTATTCAATATAGTACTGGAAGTTTAAGCTAGAACAATAAGACAAAAAGAAAACATGAAGGGAATTAGGTAAAGAAATCAAGATATTACTATTTTAAGATGATATGATACTATACATAAGCAGCCCCCAAATTTCTACCAGATAACTTCTACAGCTGATTAAAAAAAACTTCAGCAAAGTGGATGGATATTAAATTAACACAAACAAATCAGTAGCTTCTTTTGTATAAATGATAAATGGGCTGAGAAAGAAAATAGGGGAGCAACACCATTCACAATAGTTACAAATAATATAAAATGTCTTGGGGTAACTCTAACCAAAAAGTGAAAGATCTATAAGACAAGAACTTCAAGTCACTCAAGAAAGAAACTGAAGACCTCAGAAAATGGAGAGATCTCCAATGTTTGGTAGGATTAACATAGTAAAAATGACCATATTACCACAAGCAATCTAACACAATTCATCAAAGATGTGGAAAGACCAATTCTCAATTTCATATGGAAAAACAAAAAAATCCCAGGATTATGAAAAAAATCTTAATAGTAAAAGAACTGAGAGAATCACTACCCCTGACCTCAAGCTATACTATAGAGGAATAGTGATAAAAACTGTATGGTATTGTTACAGAGACAGATGCTTTGATCAATGGAATAGAATTGAAGACCCAGAAATAAACCCACACACTTACAGACACTTGATCTTTGAGAAAGAAGCAAAAAATATACAATGGGCAAAAGAATGCATCTTCAATATATGGCGCTGGTCTAAATGGCAGTCAGTATGTAGAAAAATGAAAATAGATGCATATTTGTCACCTTACACAAAACTCAAGTCTAAGTGGTTCAATGACCTCAACATAAAATCACTGAATTTAAAGGAAGAGAAAATGGGAAAGAAATTAGTATTCATTGGCATAGGGCAGGGATTGGGGGTGGTGGGTCCTAAACAGAACTCCAATGGCTCAGGGTCTAAGATCAAGAACTGATAAGTGGGATCTCATGAAACTGAAAAGCCAAAGAACATATTTAATAGGAGAAATTGGCAACCTACATATTGGGAAAAAATATTCACTAACCCCACATTCAATAGAAGGTTAATATCCAAAATACATATAAAAAAAAAAAAACTCAAGAAGCTAACTCCCCCAAGCCAAACAACCCAATAAAAATGGGGTATAAAACTAAATAATTCACAACAGAAAAATCTCAAGTGGCTGAGAAGTACGTAAAGAAATATTCAAAGCATTTAGTGACCAGGGAAATGCAAATCAAAATGATCCAGAAATTCTATCTTATACCAATCAGAATGGCAAAAATAAATAAATAAATAAATAAATAAATAAATAAATAAAACAAACCTAAGGAGTCAGCACATATTGGTGAGAATGTGGAGAAAGAGAAATACTCCTTAGTTGCTGGTGGGACTGCAAGCTGGTAAAACCACTCTGGAAAGCAATCTGGAGTTTCCTCAAATAATTGGAAATAGATGTACCTGAAGACCCAATTATACCACTCTTGGGCATATACCCCCAAAGATACCCCAACATGCCATAGAAGCATGTAGTCCTCTATATTCATAGTGGCCATATTTGTGATAGCCAGAAGCTGGAAATAATCCACATGTCCTAGAGTGAAAGAATGGATACAGAAAACGTGCTTCATTTACACAATGGAATGCTATTCAGCTATTAAGAAGGAGGAAATCATGACTTTTGCAGGCAAATGGATAGAACTTGAAAATATCATCCTGAGTGAGGCAACCAGACCCAAAAGGACATACAGTGTATGTACTTACTGATAAGTGGATATTAGCCAAAAATAAATAAATAAGTAAATATACTCACTGATAAGTGGATATTAGCCAAAAATAAATAAATAAGTAAATAAATAAATAATAAAAAAGGAACAGAAAAGAAAAAGTACAGAATACCACAGATATAGTCCACAGAATTCAGAATAGTTAACAAGCCTAAGGGCCCAAGTGAGGACACCTCAATCCCACTTGGGAGGGAGAAGAAAACAATCACAAGAGGGGGAGGGAGGGACTTTGGTGGGAAACATGACATGGAGGGGAAGAGAAGAACATGTTCATGTATTGGATCAGGGAAAAGGACTGAAGCCCTGAGGGCCAGCAGAAAGAATGGAAACAGGCAACCTCAGAAGGTAGGAGAGGGGAGAGGGGACCCTCCAGAATGTACCAGATACTTAGGAGGCGAGATACTCTCAGGCCTCAGTGGGAGTGACCTTTGATGAAATGCTCAAAAGTGGGGAGAAGGAGCTTGAATAATCTACCTCTTAGATAGGATAGATAGGGCATCAAGTGGAGTGGTGGGGTCTCCAACCCATAGTCAAAGTTTCTGACCCAGAATTGTTCTGATCTAAAATAACTTTAGGCACAAAAATGGAGAAGAGACTGAAGGAAAGGCTGTCCAGTGACTGGCCAAATTTTGGATCCCTCTCCTGGGCCTGTCAAGCCTACTGGTGCTATGGTGTGTGTTCAGACCGGGCCCTAGCCTGGCTTTTCTCTGAGAGGCACAACCATCATCTACCTGGTACAAATGGAGATATCTATACCCAACCATTGGATTGAAGTCGGGGATCCCTATGGTTGAATTAGTGAAAGGGTAGAAGAACCTGAAAAGGAGGGCAACTAGCAGTGTCAACTAATCCAGACTCCTAGGAACTCCCAGATAGTGAGCTACCAACCAAGCAACATACATGAGCTGACCTGAGGCCCTGGACACATATAGAGCAGAGGACTGTCTGTTCTGGCCTTAGTGGGAGAAGATGTCCCTAATCCTGGAGAGATTTGAGAACTCAGGGATTGGGGAGACTTGGTGATGGGGGAATATCCTCTTGGAGACAGGGGAAGGAAGAATGGGATGAGGAACTGTAGAATGGGGAACTGGGAGCAGGGCAACTGCTGGATTGTAAATAAATTTTAAAAAATAAAAACAAACCATTGCATTTGGGGAGGTCTCTTTCTTTGTTGCAAATGACTTAGTAATTACTAGGGAATATTACTCCCAAATCGGGAGGGAATCAGCCCTTCTTTAAGTTTGTGTGGAAGTACTGAAATCAGTAAACTTAAAACACCAAGAATGCAATGTAATGCTCTCTATATGACGGAATAGTTATTTTTCTTAGCTTATTTTTCTGTATATTCACTAACTGATTTCAGAATTTTTATGTATTCAAATTGATCAATTTCTGCTGAGTCATTCCTTTCATGTCAAGCTTAGGAACTACTTCTATTTACAAAAGCATTCCATTAGAAGACTCTAAAATTGTTTTTAGATTAAACTTATTTTTATTTTAATTATGGGATTTTTTCCATATCACTATTCATTGACTAAAATATCATACATTAAGCTATACAGCTTCTGTACTTATTTGAAAATTAACCTTAATAATGTATATATTCTTTACATTCTTATCGCTATTTTTGATTCTTCAAATGATGCTTTTATTTCATGTCACATAGTTAATGTAGAATATTATGTTTTTCATTCATTCATTCTCATTAAAACTTTATAACTAGCCTTCCTATTTGAACCTGTGCTAGGAGCAGAGCTTCTGCTCTGGATCCACATCCACTCAGCCCACACCCCAGTTGCTTCTGAACCCTCAGGTGTTCTGACACATCCAGGATCACAGGTGGGACACTAAAACCTACTCCAATAGCTGGCATAACCTGGACTCCTGGGACCACAGAATACATATACCCCACCAAGCCAGAGAACCACTCTTCCTCAGGTTTGCACCTGCGCTGGGAGCAGAGCCTCTGCTCAGGATTCCCATCTACTCTGCCCATACCCCAGTTGCAACTCAACCCTCTAGGGATTCTGACACTTTCAGGATCAAAAGATCACAGGCTCATAGGAGGGACAGGCTCCAGTCAAAGACAGTGAGTCCAGTTAACACCAGAGAAAACCGGAGGGAAAGAAGCAAACACAAGGACATAAGCAACAGAAAACAATACTACTTGGCAATAGTAGAACCCATTTCTCCCAACACACCTATAAAGCAAGATTCAGATCTAAATTTTCATCTCATGAAGATGATAGAGGACTTTAAGAAGGACATAAATAACTCCCTTAAAGAAATACAGAAGAACACAGGTTAACAAGAAGGTACAGAGGAAAGACATAAAGCTCTTAAAGAAATACAGGAAAACACAAACAGGTGAAGAAATTGAACAAAACTGTTCAGTATCTAAAAATAGAAATAGAGATAGTAAACACAAAGGGAGACAACCCTAGAAATGGAAATCCTAGAAAAGAGACTAGGAGTCACAGATGCAAGCATCACCAACAAAATACAAGAGATAGAAGAGAGAATCTCAGGTATACAAGTTACCATAGAAGACATTGTCACAACAGTGAAGGAAAATGTAAAAAGCAAAAAGTTCCTAACTCAAAACATTCCAGAAAACTAGGACACAATGAAAAGACTGAACATAAGAATAGATATAGAAGAGAGTGAAGATTCCTAACTCAATGAGCCAGCAAACATCTTCAACACAATTTTAGAAGAAAACTTCCCTAACCTAAGGAATAAGATGCCCATATACATATAAGAACCCTACAGAACACCAAACAAATGGGGCTAGAAAAGAAATTCCTCCTGTCACCTAATAATTAAAATACCAAATGTACAGGACAAAGAAAGTATATTGAAAGAGGTAAGGGAAAATGGTCAAGTATATACAAAGGCAGACCTATGAAAATTATACCATACTTTTCAAAAGAGACTATAAGTGCCAGATGATCTTGGGCAGATGTCATACAGACTCTAAGAGAGCAAAAATGCCAACCCAGGCAACAAAGCTAGGAGGTGGTTCTTTAAGAAAACTAACAAGACAGATAAACTCAGAGCCAAACTAAGTAGTGGGCATAGTATATCCAAATCACAAGTGAAAATGGAGACATAACAACAGAAACTTAGGAAATTGGTAAGATAATCAGATCCTACTTCAAAACTCTATATTCAAAAAAAAAAATAAACTATAAAATCTAAATGAAATGGATGATTTTCAGTACAGCTACTCAGCACCAAAGTAAAATCAGGATCATATAAACTATCTAAGCAGTCCCTTAACCCCCAAGGAAATAGAAGCAATTATTAGAATTCTCCCAACCAAAAATAAGTCCATGGTCAGATGGTTTTAATACAGAAGTCTATCAACCCTTCAAAGAAGAACAATTACCAATACTTCTCAAACTATTAAACAAAATAGAAACAGAATGAGTACTACCCAGTTCTTTCTATGAAGTCAGAGTTACAGATACTTTAACCACAAAAAGACCCAACAAAGGAGAACTTCATACTAATTTTCCTTGTGAGTATCAGTGCAAAAACAGTCAATAAAATTCTTGCAAACTGAATCCAAGAACCCATCAAGATGATAATTCACCATGATCAAGTAGACTACATCCCAGAAATTCAGGGATGATTTAGTATACGGAAATCCATCAATGTAATCCACTATACAAAATGCAAAGAAAAAAAAACACATGATAATATTTTTAGATGCTAAAAAGGCCTTTGACAAAATATAACACTTATTCATATTAAAAATATTGGAGAGATTAGAAAGTCAAGGTTGATATCTAAATATAATAAAAACAACATATAGTAAAACAATAGCCAACATCAAAATAAACAGAGAGAAACTCAAAGTAATCCCATTTAAAATCATGGTTAAGGCAAGGATGCCTATTCATTATAGTACTCATTGTTCGAGCCAGAGCAATTAGACAACAAATGGAGATCAAAAGGATAGAAATTGTGAAGGAGAATGTCAAGATGTCATTATTTGAAGATGATAGGATATGATAGTATAAGTATGCAATCACAAAAATTCTACCAGAGAGTTCCTACAGTTGATAAACAACTTCAGCAAAGTGTCTGGATATAAAATTAACTCTAACAAATCAGTAGCCTTGTTATACTCAAAGGTCAAATGGGCTGAGAAAGAAATTAGGGAATGACACTGTCTTAGTCAGGGTTTCTATTCCTGCACAAACATCATGACCAAGAA
>JADRCD010181639.1:0-10317 GCA_019843815.1 Montemys delectorum
TGACTGTCCTGGTATTCACTCTGTAGACCAGGCTGGCCTCAAACTCAGAAATCTGTCTGCTTCTGGCTTCCAAGTGAGCCACCTCTGCTCGGCTGTAAATTTGGTTTTGTCATAAGATATCTTGGTTTCTCCATTTATGGTAATTGAGAGTTTTGCTGGGTATAGTAGCCTGGGCTGGCATTTGTGTTCTCTTAGGGTCTGTATGACATCTGCCCAGAATCTTCTAGCTTTCATAGTCTCTAGTGAGAAGTCTGGTGTAATTCTGATAGGTTTACCTTTATATGTTATTTGACCTTTTTTCCCTTACTGCTTTTTTTTTTTTTTTAAATATTCTTTCTTTGTTTTGTGCATTTGGTGTTTTGACTATTATGTGATGGGAGGAATTTCTTTTCTGGTCCAATCTCTTTGGAGTTCTGTAGGCTTCTTTTTATTCATGGACATCTCTTTCTTTAGGTTAGGGAAGTTTTCTTCTGTAATTTTGTTGAAGATATTTACTGGCCCTTTAAGTTGAGAATCTTTGCTCTCTTCTATACTTATCATCCTTAGGTTTGGTCTTCTCATTGTGTCCTGGATTTCCTGGATGTTTTGGGTTAGGAGCTTTTTGCTTTTTTGCATTTTCTTTGACTGTTGACTCAATATTTTCTATGGTATCTTCTGCCCCGAGATTCTCTCTTCTATCTCTTATATTCTGTTGGTGATACTTGCATCTATGACTCCTGATCTCTTTCTTAGTTTTTCTATCTCCAGTGTTGTCTCCCTTTGTGATTTCTTTATTGTTTCTATTTCCATTTTTACATACTGGATGGTTTTGTTCAATTCCTTCACCTGTTTGGTTGTGTCTTCTTGTAATTCTTTAAGGGCTTTTTGTGTTTCCTCTTTGAGGTCTTCTACCTGTTTACCTGTGTTCTCTTGTATTTCTTTAAGGGAGTTTTTTATGTCCTTCTTAAAGTCCTCTATCATCATCATGAGATGTGATTTTAAATCAGAGTATTGCTTTTCTGGTTTGTTGGGTTATTCAGGGCTCACTGTTGTGGGAGAACTGGGTTCTGATGATGCCAAGTAGCCTTGGTTTCTGTTGCTTATGTTCTTGCCCTTGCCTTTCACCATCTGGTTATCTTTGGTGTTTGCTGGTCTTGCTGTTTCTGGCTGCCTGTCCTGCCAGCCTATGTGTCAGTACTCCTGGGAGAACAGTTCTCTCCTGGAGAAATTTGGGTATGGAGAGCTGTGGTACAGGGTCAGCTCTGAGGTCCAGACGGAAACCAGAAGGATCCTGTCCCCAACTGTCCTGAGAGATTAAAATTAAGTTTCCAAGCTGTACTGTGGGAACTTAGCGGTTGGTTAGACTCAGCGGGAGGCCAGTTCCCAAGAACCCAGAAACAAGAGAACCAAGATGACCTGGCTCGAGAATCCAGAAACAACCTGGCCCAAAACAATTGCCAAGTGGCTAGCCTGCCCCTGGACCCTAGCATGAGCCAGCACCAATCAGAAACCACCCCGTATCTTCCCCTTACCCCAATCTTCCCTTTTGTTCCAGCAACTGCACAGAAATAAAAAGCTGCCTAAGACCTTGCTCGGGGCCAGACTCCTCTACCCCTGCGAGGGATATGAGTCTCGCCCCAGCTAGCTGGAATAAAAAGCCTCTTGCAGATTGCATCAAGTCCTTGTCTTGGTGGTGTGTGGGGTTGCTCCCAGGATTTGAGTGTGTGAGTCCCTCTGGAAATCTCACATTGCTTGGTTCATGTGTCCTGATGGCTCTGGGAGGGCCAGCCCCTCTTGGGTCAGGAATTTGAACAGAAGTTGTGGTCTTACCTGTGCTCACAGGTGTGTTGGCACTCCTGGGAGACCAGCTCTCTCCTGATGGTATTTGGGTATGGAGTGCTGTGCCACAGAATCAGCTCCGGGTGCAAACAGAAACCAGAAGGCTAGGTTTCACATTCTTCCTGGTTTCATTAATGAAGAAAATAACCCCTGTCTTTATTGGTAATGTTCAGAAAGGAGTAGTTGTTAGTTTCAAAGGTAGCTCATAAGAAACATGTCATGTGGATCACTACATTTCATTCTCACAGGAACCCAGGAGACTGGTAGGAAAGACAAGGGTAGCAAGCTTCGGGAGAATAGGAGGACCCACCCAAGGCCACACATTTGCACTCAAACAGTGTGATGGTGCCAGCCAGATGCACATATCTTCGCCATGTGTTGAATCACAGACTCTCTCAGAAATCAGGCTGGGCTACCCCTGGAACCTCTTTCTCTGGATAGAGTTGATGAACTGTGCTATAGTCTTATGGCTCTTACAAAAATGTTCAGTTCACACCCTCACACTGGGAGCTGTGTGCATCCCCACCCACCCTGATTCTTAGAACAAAAACAGCCTTGAGTTATAATTTCAGTTTTATCTAATGGCTTCCTGCCTTGTGACTCCTAGCATATAAGCCAGGCTAGATCACATGGCACAAAGTTTGTCCTTGCTTCCCTCAAAAACTCAGATACTCCTTTTGTCCTCTAGAATTGAAGGGAAGGTACTCTCTTCAAAGCCCCAGCCATTGTGGTCATGGTGTGAAATCTCTCCTGATATTCTTGAAATTAAAGGGTCTGTCTCTCTTCAGGACCTCCTATGATACTATACATGTCAACATTAGTATACCCTAAGACCTCAATCAAGCCTGCCTTTGATATAAGCTCTCCTCATAAAGCTCATGGGAAAGGTAATTCCCCTTGGGCTCCTTTCTACATGCATGTATTAGCTGCTAGGACAAGAGACTGAGCTGCATTTTACACACCAAAGCAGACCTGGCCTCCAGGTTCTCCCAGCATCCCTCAGTTTCTCCCTAGCATACCCTGCCCCCAACCTGGAACTTTCCAGCCCAGGGCGGGGCTCCTCCCCATGTAATCCAGACACTTTGCTCTGTCTCCTCGTCCTCCTCCTCCTCCTCCTCCTCCTCCTCCTCCTTCTCCTCCTCCTCCTCCTCTCTCTTCTCTTCTCTCTCTGCACTGGGCGCCCCATTCCCACCTTTACACCTCCCCATGGCAACTTCCCTGGCCTCCTTCCTTGGAGCCAGTGAACTTGCCTATTCCAGAATAGCATCCCAATAAACCTACTTTTAATATACTAATCTGGTTTGAATTGGTTCATTTCACATAACCTATCATTAACTTCTAAAAGTATAGTGATTGGAATGAACAGAATAAGGACTTTTTCATGCTAGGTAAAATTGATAGACCCTTCCTCTTTAAAGTTTCTTCAAACATTCCTGTCCTTTGACCCAGTAAGAATTTTCCTTTCTTGTGCTGGGGGTGTAGCTGAGTGGGGAAAACACTGCTCTAGCATACCAGAGGAGGACCTTGGTTTGATCCTCAGAGTTCCCAAAAAGTGGGGTAGTGGAGATACACACAGGCCTGTGATGTTATATCTTCCACTTCAGAAGTGGAAGTTGGAGGACCAGAATTTCAGTCAGCTAGGGACCCACCTGGATGGGTTGCATGAGACTCTGTCTCTAAACAAATACATTTCTGATCCCTATGGAGTCCTGGCTTCGAACTAGAACCCAGCTGCCCAGCTGCAGAGCCCTCTTTCTCTGTACAAACTCCGTAATTATAAAAGGCTAAGTGACAATCCTGATCACTCTGTGGTTTTTAGCAAAATGGTCTTTCCATTGAATTTTGGTATAAGCAACTATCAAAAGATGGAGTCAGGGCCGGGCGGTGGTGGCACACGCCTTTAATCCCAGCACTTGGGAGGCAGAGGCATGCAGATTTCTGAGTTCGAGGCCAGCCTGGTCTACAGAGTGAGTTCCAGGACAGCCAGAGCTATACAGAGAAACCCTGTCTTGAAAAACCAAGGGGGGAAAAAAAGATGGAGTCAGGAATGAAGTGCATGCCTCTAATCCTAGCATTGGTAAAGTGGAGGCTGGAAGACTGAGTTTGAGATCAGCCTAGACTAGATAATATAGCTAGACTGGGTCTCAGAAAGAGATAGGCCCCTTGAATGGTACCTATCTCTTTGGATGATGATATGGTATCAAGTTGGTCAATGCATGAATAGCACTTAGCATTGTACCCAGGACACACAGTAAGTGACAGCAAGCCTCATCCTGTGCCCCCTCCCCTACTGTCCCTGTCTCTGTCCCTGGGACCAAAATATTCCTGGATTAGCAGAGTGTTAGATATGATACCAAGAATATTGGCTTAGTCAGGGTTTCTATTGATATTACAAAGAGACCATAACCAAAAGCACCTTAGGGAGAATGTCTTAGTCAGGGTTTCTATTTCTACACAAAACATCCTGACCAAGAAGAAAGTCATGAGGAGGAAAGAGTTTATTCAGCTTAAATTTCTATGTTACTGTTCATCACTCAAGGAAGTCAGGACTGGAACTCAAGCAGGTCAGGAAGCAGGAGCTGATGCAGAGGCCATGGAGGGATGTTCCTTACTGGCTTGCTTCTCCTGGCTTGCTCAACTTGCTTTCCTATAGAGCCCAAGACTTCCAGCCCAGGGATGACACGACCCACAAGGGGCCCTACCCCCTTGATCACTAATTGAGAAAATGCCTTACAGCTGGATCTCATGGAGGCATTTCCTCAGCTGAAGCTCCTTTCTCTGTGATAACTAACTCCAGCTTGTGTCAAGTTGACACACAAAACCAGCCAGTACAGAGATTTATTTCATCCTACACTTCCAAGTAACAGTCTGTCACTGAGGGAAGTCAAGGCAAGAACTCAAGGCAGGATTCTAGAGGCAAGAACTGATTCAGGCCACGAGGAATGCAGCTTGCTCAGGCTGCTTTCTTTCTTTCTTCCCTTCTTCTTCTTCACCTTCTTCTTCTTCTCATTATTATTATTTATTTATTTATTTATTTATTTAAAGAACAATAGTTCCTAGGTGGTGGCGGTGTAGGCCTTTAATTCCAGCTGGAAGGCAAAGCTGGTTTTCGAAGTCCAAGGCTAGCCTGGTTTACACAAGGTCCAGGGCAGCCAGGGCTACAGAGAGAGGCCCTGTCTTGAAACATAAACAAAACAAAATGACAAGTAAGGACTAATAATGATAACACATGCTTTGATGTGCTTCTAGAAGCCTCTGAGGAGAAGCAGGAGTGTAGAAATGAGGGTCTGCCAAGGTCAGCTGTCACAGGTGCTGTGTGCAAAGCTCCTGGACAAGCCCCTCTAACTGCCCAGATCCTATTCAGTCTCCAGATTACCAAAAGAAGCCAAATAGAAACAGTTTTGAGAACTACACAGAGTAGCACAGACCCTACGTCTAGCACGTGGGAGAAAAAGGCCAGTCTCATCACGGTGTGGGCCAGGGCTCCGGGGCCATGGCAAGACTGTAGAAAAACCCGCATTAGGAGTTGGGGTAGGGGTGGGGACACTGTTGAGGTCTCTCAGCTAGTAAGTCGGCTAAGTAAGTCTGGGACCCACATGATAGATTGAGAGAACCAATGCAAAGTGTCCTTGACCCTCACATGTGGACTGTGGTATGCCAACACATGCACACACACGCACATACATAAATAGATATAATTTTTAAAATGACATGTTGCCAGGCGGTGGTGGCGCACACCTTTAATCCCAGCACTTGGGAGGCAGAGGCAGGTAGGTTTCTGAGTTCCAGGCCAGCCTGGTCTACAGAGTGAGTTCCAGGACAGCCAGGGCTATACAGAGAAACCCTGTCTCAAAAACTGAAAAAATAAAAATAAAAAAATAAAATAAAATAAAACGACATGTTGTGGCACACTCTGTGGTCCATATGGGAGCACTGAGGCATGGGACGGTGGGGTCATGACCCTCGGCACAGTGCTGAGGAGGTCAGAAGCCAATCCCTCCTCACATACCCGGCCTTGTCTGACCTCATCAAACTTCCTTCTTTGACAGGGGAAGTCGGATGCGGCCATTCCCATATGGAGCTCATCTGTCAGTGCTCCTGAATAAATCCTCAGCCTGGGACTAGGAGGCCACAGGGGAGCATGTGCTGGCAGATAGGGAGACACCAGCAGGTCATGGAGACAGGTCCTAGGCGTCACTAGCTTTCCTGCCACAACACCCCTAACCCACCCTTGCCCAAAAGCAGGCTTCCTGAGATGTCTTGGGGCTGGCCTGACCATCCCCAGAACAGGCAGGGCCCTTACTTCTCCTCGTAGGCCATGGCAAGGAGAGGGTACAGGATGTGCTCCTCCGGCTCCCAAGTGCTGTACTTGGGGAGCCGTCCTTTCCATTTCACCAGATATTCAACTTTGCCCTTCCGCATGCGCTTCTTCCGGATGCTCTCCACCGCAAACACAAGCTCGCCTATGGCTGACAGCTCCATGCGGGGCGACTGGCGAGTGGGCCCGGCCGGGCTAGAGCGGGCCGGGCCGGGGGTGGAGCTGCGGGGCCGCGGATGCTGCGCGCGATGCTGGTGGACCGCGGGCCCCCGTTAGGCTCGTCGGGACACGCACGCGCATGCGCGCACACACCGTAGCGCTTCCTCACGCCGCCGACGTTCCATTTTTGAACTTGCGCAACGTTTTCCCCAGCGCCAGAGCTCTTTTTATTAGTATTAAAAAATTCTTAGTCTCTGCGAGCCCCTATGGACCCAGGTTAGTTGATTCTATAGATTTTCTTGTGGTGTCCTTGACCCTTCTGGCTCCTTCAATCCTTCCTCTTCTTCCATAAGATTCTTCAGGCTCCACCTAATGTTTGGCTGCATCTGTTTCCATTAGCTGCTGGGTAAATCCTCTCAGAGGACAGTTATGCTAGGTTCCTGTCTGCAAATATAGCAGAATATCATTAATAGTATTGGGGGTGGGCTCTCTCTCGTGGCATGGGTCTCAAGCTGGACCAGTCATTGGTTGTCAGCCTGCTTTTTTATAGCACACAGGACAAAACTAGGGATGCACAATGAGCTGGGTCCCCACATCAATTATCAATGATGAAACTCCTCCATAGGCTTCCTCATTGGCCAAATTGGGGTGGGAACTTTCTCAATTGGGTTATGTTTTGTTGTTTCTTGTTGTTTTTGTTTTTCTTCAGATGACTACAGCTGTGTCAAGTTGGTATAAAATGGTTAGCACACAGGCCAATGGGGAAGGTAGCAAGGAAACCATTATGTTAAGTCCAAACTGATGTGTTAGTAAACTTTGCCGAGATTTGGAAATGTAGCTTGATTCCTTTAAGGTCCTGGCTTCCTTAATTGGGAACATACATACATACATACATACATCATACATACAAACATACATACATGTATACATACATGTAGGCATACATGCACACAATAATTAGGGCTGTGATTAAGAACAGTTGTTTCTCTTGTAAAAGATCATCATTCAGTGCCTAGCACCTACACTGGGCAGTTCAAAACACCACCACCAACAACAACAACAAAACCACAGAAACAAAACCAAAAACCTGTCAAGAATTCACCCAACAAACACAAAAAGAAAACTGAATGCTGGGGAATGTTGAGCACCTGGCTTGTGACTAAGGCCAAGTCTGCCACTGTACATATTAGATATAGGAAACAAATCATGCTGATTTGAATTTGTTTCTAGTCTCCAAGATTCTTTTCTTTCCTCCCTTCTTTCCTTCCCTCCCTTCTTCCTTCTTTTCTTCTTTCTTTCTTTCTTTCTTTCTTTCTTCTTTTCTTTTTTTTCTATGAAACAATATTTTTCTGTGTAGCCCTGGCTGACCTGGAATGCACACTGTAGACCAGGATGGCCTTAAACTTAGAGATTCTCCTGCCTCTGCATCCCAGTTATTGGGATTCAAGGGGTGTATCACATGCCCAGCTGCACCCAAGATTCTTACCATCCGTTGCCATTTGAATGCCTCCAGCATGTCACTGGGCCTCTCTACCTTCTTCCTTCTTTACCTCTTTCTCTATGTGTTCAGTTCTGTCTGTTTATTGCTTCTCTTGAAGAGATGTTAAATAAAATTTAAGGCATGTATAACTGTACAGCACATTCATAAGAACTAGCAATTCCCCAGGCAAAAATGCCATGTACTAATGTAGATTCTAATGATGAACTAAACATTAGTAGAAAATAAGTGACCGTTCCTGGAGGTATTTGAAAATATGTCACTGGGGCTGGTGAAGTGGTCACTGAACCCGACGACTAGAGTTTGATCTCTGGCCCCACAGCGTGGAAGGAGAGAACTAGCTCTTGAGACTTGTCATCTGACCTCCACATAGGGGACGGACCGTGACCTCCACATAGGGGACAGACCGATCCTGGGCATGTCTGCATAGATTTTTCTTAAAAGTAGACAAGATGATCATGTCACAGCTGCACTTATTGTGTGATTTATCTTCATTTCATTTTTCACCTCCTGATCCTTCTGCCTCTAACTTCAAAGTACTGGAATTAGAGGCATATACCACCATGTGCATCTCATTCTATCTTTTATTCCTCTACCAAAACAAAATAAAATGAAATGAAACAAATGAAATAAAATTTGGTTATACCAACTGTCTCTCCCTCCCTCCCTCCCTCCTTCCTTCCTTATGTTCTTCTTTCCTCTTTCTTTCTAGAACAATCTTTCTGTTAAAAATCATTTCATATTGGGTGCTTCGTATTTCATTGTGTGCCCAGACATTTGGTGGGTTCAGGGCTTGATGTCTGCTAATGCCCACAGCAATTTCTCTGCATTTTCATAGCTTGCCCCATCTTGTCTCTGTGGGGTCACTGAGCAGAGCTAAGGAACAGGTCCCTCTAGACACTCAATTTTAAATACACACCTCCCTCCCTGAGAAGACACTCCTGGTGCCCTGGCAGCACAGAAGGGGCTTCAGCCACGTCTAGCCAATGGAGCATTTTCAAAGCACTAACTGCATGTAAATACCCACTCATATCTTGCTGGAGAGATGTGCACCCCTTTTAAAAGGAAATATGACTATCAGATTTTATTTACCTGTTTGTTTATTGAGACAAGTCTTACATAGGCCAGGTTGGTCTCAAACTCATAGTCAAGTATGGCCTCAAACTCTTTTTTTTTTTAAAGACTTATTTATTTATTTTATATATGTGAGTACACAGTTGCTGTCTTCAGACACACCAGAAGAGGGCATTGAATCCCATTCCAGATGGTTGTCAGCCACCATGTGGTTGCTGGGAATTGAACTCAGGATCTCTGGAAGAGCAGTCGGTGCTCTTAACCACTGAGCCATCTCTCCAGCCCGGCCTCAAACTCTTGATCCTCCTGCCTTCATCTCCCATGTACTGGCATCAGTCATGTGCCACTATGCCTAGTTTATAAATCTTTCCTCCTGTTATATGAGTTACCACTGTATTCCCCTGGCCTCAGCATTTACTTTCTGTATATGAGCACACTATAGCTATCTTCAGACACACCAGAAGAGGGCATCAGATCCCATTACAGATGGTTGTGAGCCACCATGTAGTTGCTGGGAATTGAACTCAGGACCCCTGGAAGAGCAGCCAATGCTCTTGACTTCTGATCCATCTCTTCGGCCCCACTGTATTCTCTTGATAGTGTTCTTCAGTGAACAAAAGTTTTAAATTTGGATGAAGTCCAACTTATTTGCTAATACTTTTGATAAGTGTGCTGGAGTAGCTTTGCACTGTCAGCACTTGGGGCAGCTGCAGCAGGGTCTCTTTTGTTGGACTGTTGTGATGACATAGTCTCTCTCAGCTCGGAGGGTAGCCACACAGTCCAGGAACAGTCCAGTCCACTCAGTGACTGCAGTACCCAGTACTTGCTTAGTACTATGTCACTCACAGATGTCACATTCTCCTTGAATGTACACATTTAATGTTAACGACAATTCAAGGTAGCAATTATTGTTATCATTTCTGCTTTGTACTTAGAAAAACTAGAGCAAAGAGAACTTGAACAACTTGCCTTGTCAGAACAAGGTTAGTAGAGAGTTAAGCCCAGACCAACTGAGCAGAATCTTGATTATTTACTTCATTGCTATGTTGCCTAGAAAGTGCACCTTTGCTGGGCGGTGGTGGCACGTGCCTTTAGTCCCAGCACTTGGGAGGCAGAGGCAGTCAGATTTCTGAGTTTGAGGCCAGCCTGGTCTACAGAGTAAGTTCCAGGATAGCCAGGGCTACACAGAGAAACCCTGTCTCGAAAAACCAAAAAAACAAACAAACAAACAAAAAAACAAAACGTGCACCTTAGTGATTGAGGAGATGCTCAGTGTGCACAGGGCTAATTGTACAAGCATGGACATCTGAGTTTGGATCCCCAGCACCCAGTGGTGCTTTGAATTGGTATAGCCCCAATAGACTTGAGTGTTTGAATGCTTGGTCTATAGGGAGTGGCACTATTAGGAGGTGTGGCCTTTTTGGAGGAAGTGTGACACAGTAGGGGTGGG
>JADRCD010181640.1:0-28911 GCA_019843815.1 Montemys delectorum
GTGTGTGTGTGTGTGTGTGTGTGTGTCTGATCTTGGGTGTCTTCCTCTATCACTCTTTACCTTGTTTGTTTTAGGGCAATGTCTCACTGTACCTGGAACTTGCTATACCAGCTAGATGGCTAGCTAGAAAACCCAGAGCATACTCATTTCTACCCACCCAGTGCTGGGATTCCAGGCATGAAGCACTGAGCACTATATTGACTGTGGTGCTGGGGGTCTGAATTCAGGTCCTCCTGGTTGGACACTAAGCACTTTACCCACTGACATCTCCTCAGTCTCTTCCTGCAGTTTTATACACAGTAGGCACCAGAGTGTTTTAAGTGATAGTTCATGATTTGTGGATGCCTTAAAGATTTTGTGATCTCCTAGTGACAGAGATCGAGCAACTTTTAAAACTTTAATGGACACACAAAATCCAAGTGACAGCCTTGTACTTTAAGAGAGCATTTCATCATAGTGGAAGGGAATAGCCCTGATTTCCAGTATCTTCCCATTCCCTTAAAGTGGTAAAAGGGTAAAAGCTTCACTTATGAGTAAGTTGTGGAAAGCTAATGCCCAGCACGTTGACTGTCGTTTGTAGTTCTCCATCAAACACTTGAAATAGGAAAGAGAGCACTCTTTGGTGGTTTCAACCATGAAAACAGTGGTGTGTGGTGAGGCATGTATCTATTAGCTGGACTGTGGTAACTGTCTTACAGTGCATATACAAATCAAAGATTTGTGTATCTTTGAGCAGTCAAAGAGAGGTGGTTCAGTGGTTAAGAGCACTGATTGCTCTTCCTGAGTTCAATTCCCAGCAACCACATGGCAGCTCAGAACCATCTGTAATAGAATCTGATGCCCTCTTCTGGTGTGTCTGAAGACAGCAACAGTGTACTCATAAATAATAAATAAATCTTTAAAAATATATTTATGTACCTGTTGATATACCCCAATAAAGCTGATAAAGAAAATTCTGGTTGTTCATCACTGAACAACCAGTACTGGTGAGTGCCCCACACTTTCTCATTGCCTAGACTTACCTCTTTGGTGACAATAGGCAGTAGCAATGCCAAGTTACAGAATTTCCAAGCCTCCTGAGACTCCCCAAGATCAACATAACACTAGAAATGAAAAGAGACACTTATATTAAAGCAATCCGTATTTACTGCAATGTGCTCAGAGTGATTTTTAAGCAGTTCTCTGCCTTACCTTGGATGCATACATATAGTTGGATACAGAATAACCAGGCTGCAATTCTTCAGTCTGAATGAAGAGAAAGCAGACAAGAGGATAACAGGGCTTTTACAACAAGAACACCAGTCATAATGAAGAGGGACATATTTAAACAAAACAGACCTGGTAACCACACTGCCCAAGACTTGGCTGCTTCACGTTTGAATATCTTTCTTGGCTTGAGTGTCTTTATATAGAAACAGCCTTTGGAGAAAGCTATCAGAGTGGATTGCCATCTCCATTATGGTCACTAAGCATCCACAGCGACTACATCAGTTCATACACAGTCATCACCTTCCTTTTTATCATGCTATCTGCCCTCATTTTTTTCTTTAGAACAAAACCAACCAGCAACACCCTCTCCTGAGGCAGGGCCTACACATTCCTCAGTCTGCTTAGGACAGCAAGAGTAGGGCATGCGAGCATCTTCTACTAGGTTAACACTTGGTTGCTTATGGGCATGTCACATGACATCAATAACCCCTCAAGTCCAGCCCATGCAGTGCTTTTAAAGGAAATAATAGGATCCATGAGAGAGTTGGCCCAAGCAGAAGGCATTATTAGGGTGCCCGCCTCTATTTGTTTACCCACAGTTCCTAATCTCTCGAGGGAAAGAATTCCTATACAGATAGAGGACTAAACTAGAGCTCTTCTTAGGACCCAAGTCAGTCTTTGCCTCTGAGCCACCTTTGGCTGAGGTGGTTAGGCACGTAAGATCCCAACCGGACTCCAGTCCCCAGCCCCGAGGAATGCAGAACTCAAGGGGAGACTTTAAACAAACAAAACACTTGAGAGATTCAGTTATTTACAAAGTTTAAAAAGGCAAGTTTCTCCTTTCTAATTTTATTCTCAGCTTCAATCACATTCTCTAGGAGTACCACCATTGACACATCTTATCAGGTGACTTGTTGAATAGAGAAACAAAAGTATTTATTTTTTAAACTAACACCTATAATTGGGATTTTTTTTCTATACTTTTTCCCTTCCTGGAGCCACAGACAAATCTTCAAGTTAGCATACACAGATCTACTGTATTGTTCCTAAAAGCCGTATTTCAAAGCATGGATATACTCCCATTAAATTAAGTACTTCTCCATTAGACCTTTAAATTTGTTCTCAACTTTCACTACCAAAGAACACACTTGTGTACGTGTGTGTGACTATGTCTGTGAGAGAGCCTAAGACTGACAGGTGAACAGTGTATGGCCTGGGCATGGAAGAGAATACAGACAGAGGACTAGATCAGAGGAAGTTGTTATTTCAGCCCTGCCTAGAGGTCTGGATGTGCTATTTTGCCTGTAGGGTAAAAGGGTCAGGGGAGCCGCTCACAGTGCCGACCAGACCAGGTGTTTCTCCTCTCTAATCACTTCATCTCAGTCGTCCTCATTTGGCAAGAATCTTGAGCCATTCCAAGAATGACTCAGACTCCTTCCATGTTCAGTAGTTGTCTTAGCTCTAAGAAAACCTCATCTGGATAACCTTGACTCATGTGTTATTCTCCTCCATCCCGCCTCCAAACAACAAAATAACTGGAATATGCATATTGACTTCACCAGCTGAGCATTTCTAATCTGGGAACTGGAAATCCGGTATATGTCAAGTTTGGGAGCTGACAGGAAACCTTGTTTAACTGGTTTCAGAGTAAGGCAGAGACCTGGTAGATAGCAAGTTAATTTAGTGGGTAGATATATTACATGCTTAGATATGTGCAATACTCCACTTAACTGTTCAAAGTTGTGTCTGCAAAGCAATTACACATGACAGGCAAACACACCTTAAGGAAGTTGTACAAAGCTTCATGAACCGTTGAAGATGGTATTTCCCCAAACAGAGTAGCAGCCATTTTTTTCTCAATCCAGCTGAGTTTTGAGACCTACACACACAAAGGAATATCGCTCTTAGAAATGGACAATGTCTCTCCCGTTAGTTACCTGGGTAAGCATATGTGTATCTACATGCGTATACATACAACAGATGTTGAGAAGCTCGTAAGAAGTCTACCACAGCATGTAGCGACCAGCCTGCCTCTGCTCCTCCTGCCTACTGCATGCCCTCCTCTGAGTCAGCGCTTTCTTAGCTATGGATATATAACATGAGCCTTAGTCTAGAGTGAGCTCGGAGGGCTGAGACGACTTCCTCACCCCTCAGGCCCCTGAGAAGCTCTCTGTAGACGGCCCTACATCCATGCACACAGGCAACGCTCAGTGGGTATAAAGAAAAGCAGCCTTTGAAGTTGAGGGGAGGAGCAGTAGGGAGGTTAGAAGAGAAAGTGGAGGGGAAGGGGTGGGGTGGATTGGAACAAAGCAAGCATGGATGAGTTGCTCATAATGAAAATCGTAATCAAATTCAATTTCATATTGCCGTTTGCTTTATTTTTTTATTTTCCACAAATATGAATATTGGGCATGTGTCATATTTTAGAAATGCTACTATTTAAGTCCTCTCAGTGAAATCAAGCATCTTCTCACCCACTTGTAAATTTTTAGGTAGTCATTTTCAGGTAAAAAAAAATAAATAAAAACAAAAATAAAAAGAACAAAACAAAACCCCCAAAACCCAACAAGCAAAGAATGAAAGAAAACAAACAACCGAAACAGAGCCCGTGGACTGAGGGATGTAGCTCTGAGGGGCAGCACTTGCTGGGTATGTGCAAGGCTCAGCCCTTGGTGCTCACAAAACTGTGCATTTCTATACAATTTTATTTATTGATTTGCTCAAGTTTGTTTTTTAAAGCGTTGTAAAAAGTGCAGCACACCATTTATTTCCTTTTGTGATTTTTTTTTTTTACCTAACATTGCTTTAATCTACTTGATGGCATAATTGAAGTTCAGTCATTCAAATATATTATTAAATGTGGAATTTGATATGCTTATTATGTGCTTTTACACGTGAATTTTTTTATATTCTTGATACTTTAATTATCAAAAAAGGCAGGTTAAGGGCTGGGAAGATGGTTGGCTGTGCAAATATCCAACCTGTGCCCTGTAGCCAGCACTCAAGCAAAAGGTGAAGGGCAGACCCTTGACTGAACTCAGCACTGGGGTGAGGGTTTGGATGGACGAGCCATTCCTAAGCATTGCTGCCCAGCCAGTCTAGTAGAATTGGTGAGCTCCAGATTCAGTGAGAGACCCTATGTCAAAACATAAGGTGGTGAGTTACTGAGGAAGACATCTAATGTCAACCTCTGGCCTTATAAGTACGTGCACACACATGTGCACACACACTACTGCCCAAGCCCCATCAAGAAGCATGTGAAGTCTATGAGGATCTTCTCAATTTGCAAATATATGCATATTTTGATCAGTTTTTATTTTATAGTTTTGAGGCTGGTATTAGGAGCATATTAAGTTACAAATTCTTTCACAGTTAATTAAGCTTTTATTTTTGCATAGCTACACTCTGTAGCTCCAGAAATAATTGTACTTTAAAATAGATGAAATGCATTTATATTTATATAATTCATATTAAATTATATTTTATTTTTAAGAAATATAACTCATAAAATGCACACGTGGCATACCGCGGTCCCCAGTAAGGAGGGCCTCTTCTCTCTAGTCCCGTGGCCTTCGTGAGAAGGTTCAGCTTTTGCTCGCTCTGACTTCCTTACTTACAAACTGTAGCTGGTGGTCCCGTACTTTCCTCAGGCACCTCTTTAGACAGAGTTTTCATTCTGTAACTCTTCTGCAAACTAATGTATTATTGAAGACACTAGGCCTTAGGCTGACCAGCTGCCTGTATCTGAGCTATTTCAACGTCTAATATCCCATCAAGTCACGTTCCTTGAACGAACCCTGCCCGGTATCATGTCGGAAGATATTTTTGGGGACTGCAGATTAGTTGAAGCACTTGTCTAGAATGTGGAAGGTGGTTCTGAGTTTGATCCCTGGCAGTACAGACTAAAATTTTAAAAAGAAAAGGTGGAGGGGGGGAAGAGATTTTACAGCAGAAACCAAAGTCATTTTTGGGCCAGCAACTTAACATATAATTTATGCTCAATAATGCTGGTAATAAAAATAGATCTTTCCAAAGAGCCATGGTTGGTACATTTGGACACAAAACATGTGTAATAGCTGATCTCAACCCGAGGGAGTCCAAAGTATGACTTCTGCAATTCCATGGAAAGATAAGAACTACACATACACACACACATACACATACACATACACACACACACACACACACACACACACACACACACACACACACCTAAGTATAATACACAAAATGTAAGCTTAGAAATGATAATATATAATGCTCAGTCCAGTGTGCAATAGGTAAAAACATGAAAGATTATGTAGGCTGTTGAAAATGTATCTAGTGTCCACATGGTATTCAAGTAAGAGTTCTAAGCAAAGACAGTAACTTACAGTATAACAATATCGTCCCTTGAGGTAATATAAAAGGGGTTCTTCAGGCAAAAGCTGGATGGCTGTATCTAGATGCTTCTGAAAAAAAAATTCACAGAAAAGTCATATAGTTTCAGATACTGCTGAACGGAGCCTTAACAAAGCCCACAGAACTCAGTTGTCTGAGAATATCTCAGCAGCTTCCCCACTCCTTACCATGAACACACTTAAATCTCAGCAATAATTCATCTCCTGCCTGTGTAATTGAAGCTGTGACTGGGCCTTGAGGAGGCCATGCTTAAGTGTGCTCAGTGCTGCAGTGAAACTAGCATACATCCACAAATACCAGATGGCATGAAGCAGGATTTGATGTAAGGAAAACAGCAGCTCTGGAGAGGTCAGGAATCCATACCCACCCCAAGCCCCCTCCAGCACTGTCAGAGTGAGAACTGGAAGCTGGGATTCAGGGAAGGGCCCTTTCTTCCACCACAATTACTGAGTCAGATTTGTCAGTGGGTCACAAAAATGAACAGCAATAGTACATGGCTATGTAGGCAACTTGCCTTTTGCTCATCTAACTGTGGTAACTTTAAGTTTTAGGCTAGACCCTTTGTTTTTCATTTCTTGTCGCAAAGGTAGGCAGTGGTTCTCAATCGCGACCACAGGGGTTTCGTAGTCATACCCTGCATTTCAGAAATTTACATTGCAGTTAATGACAGTAGCAAAATGACAGTTATGAAGTAGCGAGGGACAAAAGGATTTTATGGCTGGGGGTCAGCACTGTATGCCTGTATCAAAGGGTGGCAGCATTGAGACGGCTGAGAGGCACAGCAGGCAAGTACAGGCTGTTGATTACTCAGTCTTATTTAATATGCCAGTGAGCTCATGAGCAAAGGGCTAATCTTCCATGTTTGGAGGAAAAAAGGCCAACACTCATCTATGTGGGCACTACTATCTTGTGCCATCTTGGATAATATTTACCCCCCTAACCCGCAATGGTTTGATTGCTTTTGTTACAGTATTAACTATTTCACTTTCTGTTGTTCAAACATTAAAATAAACCCCCCAGTGTTCAATATGCCAAGTAATCTCATAGTGGTTAGTGAAATGAAGCTGTACCTTGAATAGATATCCACAGTTAATTTTGTTTTGCAAGCCCTCAAACTCAGATACATAACCACACAAAACTGCATACCTAGAAAGAGGAAAAAAAAAAAAAACCAGTGGCTGTCAGGTCAAATTTTCATCAAATGCCACTATTACATAACACTTAAAATATGTCTCTAAAGCACTTAGTAAATGTTTTCAGAAGCACTAATAGAGATGTAAGGGCCCTACAAGTAGATATTTGACATTAATGTGAACCTGGTTTCTTCTGGCATTAACTGGGCATAGGAACATTGTCTATGCCCTATGCATGGTGAAAGAAAAGGAGGCGTAGAATGTGACACGATTTGAACGATGCCTGGCAGGTAGGAGCTCTTAGGCAACACCAGATGCTGGGCTCTCAGAAAAAGCCAAGTCATGTCCTAAATTAGGTAACAAAGTGTTAAAAGATTTATAAAGTTTCAAGCATATTAAAACCAGTAGTTAAAGAGCATGACCACTTAAAAAATTCCCTGACCTCCTTAAATGTTATTGAAAAACTATCATTATTAAAATCAAATAAAACTGAGGATAATCTTACAACATGCTTTGAAAAAAATTCCCCATTTCTCTCAGTTCCTCCTGGAAACAAATTATTAGTACAAGAGTCCATTTATTCTATGAATAACTGATCTCCCCACCCCACACTGGGAATACAGTGTTTATAGAAATGGTTATTTGACTATAGATTAGACACAGTGTTTCTCCAGCAGCTGGCTTGTTTACTTTAAACATGGAGGAAACATTGTTTTTCACACCCCTTTCTGTCTGTGCAAGTCTCCAGAGGACACCAGACTATTGCTGCCTGATGCAAAATACACACATTTAACTATGTTAAGAGTGTGATTAGCCTATATTGTTATAAAAACAAAGCTCGGGGATATGGTTTTGGATGCTATCTTAATTGTTTCTCTGAATGAGCATACCTTCTAAGTACAAAAATGATTGGAAAATTTCTTAATTTACAACAATAACATCATTACTGTTACCTGGGAGACAAAAGACAAGTGACAGAAGTCAACCATTCAAGGACAATCAGTGGAACTCTCCTTTTCGTGGTGACTGTTCTCTTTACAGCCAATGGAACCCACCACAGCAGGGGCAGGAAGAACAACCAAGTCAGCCTATTAGAGATGACCTGAGAACCTGGAGTAAGGCAGATCACTGATCTAATGCTTTAAAGGAGACTCGGTTTTGTTCCTCTGAACCCAGACGTTGGATACTAACGAGCGCTGCTCCAGAGCATTCTTAACCCCCTTCATGGCATCTGTGCTTGCTGCCTGCAGGCCCAGGGTCACTGCTGCCCCTGGGTTAGTGCACAGAGCCTTTAAGTCACCAAGTGTTGCTCCTCAGCATTGTCTCCTCCTCCAACTCTGACTTGGGTTTTTTGTGTCTCCATATAAAATGTGTTCACGATATCACAACATAAGCTGACAGGATTTTGGCTGGTGGTGTATTGAATCTCTGCACCATACTGAGAAAACTGACATCTTGACAGTTGTGGGGCTATGGACCTATAGCACGAACTAGCTCTCTATTTACATTGTTCCTCATATCACTATCAGAGTTTTGCAGTTTGTCTCATAGAGATCTTGTACTCATTTTATATGTACTTTAAAACCTAAATATTTGAGTTTGGGGGTCATGGTAATGCCAATGGCAATGTATTTTAACTTTAAATTTCAATTACATATTCCTAGCATATATAAAAGCGACAGGGTTTTGTATATTAATTTGGTATCCTGCAACTTTGCATTGATGACCAAATTCTAGGGTTGTAAAGGCTGTCATATCTTCAGCAAAGAGTCAAGTTCTTCCTTCTTGGTCTGTAGCTCCACATCCTTCTGTGCATTTGCCAGAACTTTCAGAAGAACCAGAAGGGCTGTGGTGTGCGGAGCACCCCTACCCTGCCTCATCTACCCTGCTCAGGAAAGCAGCTCTCTCACATCAGCAATGGTGTGAACCATCGCTACTCTGGGGCTTGTTTTCCTCTAAGTGGAGGAAGTTCTCACTTTTCTAGTTTTTGAGAGGTTTTGTTTGTTGTACTTTCCATGAATAATAGTTGTCTGTCCACTGTGTTTTTCTGCATCTATTGATGTCAGCATATGATCTTTGTCCCTCTTCAGTTTGTTAATGTACTAACTGATTTTTATGTGTTAAAGCCGCTTCTCAAAAGCCATCTACAGTGGCTACTGCGTGTGCTTCTCCTACACTGTTGAGATTCAGTTTGCTGCTACATTTTAACACCAGTTCTAACCCTATAGTTATGAGAGATGCTGACCGGAAGGATTCTTATAACACTTCATCGTGTTTTAGACATACAATAGTGCTGGGCTACACAGAGGGGTTTTGGAAGAGCTGGCAGAAATGTAGTGTGTTCTTTCCTTAAATATGTGATAGTTTACCAGTGCATCCTCGTATTTCCTATTATCATTTATCCCATGTCTTTAACAGACAAAGGCCTAAGTTGACTGTGTATGCAACAATTCAATATTTTTGAAATGCTAAAATTCTACTGCATCATTCCTTCCAAAGACTTCTAGACTATGGAGTAGTTCCAATCCTTCTAAGTTACTGTGAGTGAAGGGAAAAGACAAAGAAACTCCATGAATTATAAACATTATAGGAAGGACTCTTATTCTTCCAAATAATATATCTTTTGAGACTTAGGACATGAATCTGTTCTAAAATCTGTCTTGAATCTAAAACATTATTTGTTTTCCTCTGTGTCATAAACTCCAAGGTCACTCGTTCACTTTCCCAGAAAGGCGCTCACCATTTCCTTTCTCCTAATCAACTCTAGTTATATGTATATTATTTTATAGTGTTCATTTTAAAATGTAATTTAATATTTTATTTCTCAAACTCAAGTCTGATGGGACTCCTGAAGAAGTTACTTTACACGATGGTGAATTACCTCCATCTAGAGGTTATTTGAAGTATTGTTGCTTTCACAAGACTTGATTATACATGTGTGTACACACACACACACACACACACACATACATATATATATATATTTGCATTGATATTGAAGGTACTATTAAAGGGGACAGTCATATAATTTCAACAACTCCTAACACAACCTCACTCACTTCTTGCCTATTTGTGATTCAGCACTAACACCGTGCATATAGTAGGGATCAGAGGCAGGCAGCCTCTTGGAATAGAAGGATGGCTGAAAACATCAGAATACAATATTTAAGTTATAGTTTCTGCTTTTCTACTCATTGTATGGATCTGCTTACTAATCAACACACACACACACACACACACACACACACACACACACACAGCATTGCTTAAGTATTTAGGCAAGAGAAACAGACTGTTATGTGACTCATATGCTATAAGCTGTGTAGCTATAACTCTAAACAGTAGAGCACAATAGAGCATGACTCATATGGAAAACATATTTATACCTATAGCCAAACCTATTTGGCTAACATATTATAAATATATTTTATTATCTTGCTCCCAGAGTATTTTAGGTTGATATGGTAAAGGCAACAGAATCTTCTTTTTAAATTATTTTTATTGACTTTTACATTTCAAATGTTATCCCCTTTCCTGGTTTCCCCCTCTCCTGGAAACTTCCTATCCCATCCTCCCTCTCCTTATTTCTATGAGGGTGTTCCTCCATTCACCCACCCACTTCCACTTCCCTGCCCTTGTTTCCCCTACACTGGGGCATCTATCGAACCTTCATAGGACCAAGAATCTCTCCTCCCATTGACGCCTGACAAGACCATCATCTGTTACATATGCAGCTGGAGCCATTTGTACTCCTTGGTTGATGGCTTAATCCCTGGGAGCTCTGGGGGGTTTGGTTGGTTGATATTGTTGTTCTTCCTAAGGGGTTACAAACATCTTCAACTCCTTCAGTCCTTTCTCTAACTCCTCTATTGGGGACCCTGTGCTCAGTCCAATGGTTGGCTGCAAGCATTCACCTCTGTATTTGTAAGGCTGTGGCAGGGCCTCTCAGGAGGCAGCCATATCAGGCTCCTTTCAGCATGCACTTCTTGGCATCCCCAATAAAGTCTGGGTTTTGTAATCATATGGGATGAGTCCACAAGTGGGAAATAAAGTCTGGGTTTTGTAATCATATGGGATGAGTCCACAAGTGGGACAGTCTCTGGATGGCCTTGCATTCAGTCTCTGCTCCACATTTTGTTTCCATATTTGTTCCTGTGAGTATTTTAGAAGTAACAAAGTATCCACACTTTGGTCTTCCTTCTTCTTGAGCTTCATGTGGTCTGTGAATTGTATCTTGGTATTTGGAGCTTTTGGGGTAATATTCACTTATCAGTGAATACATACCATATGTGTTCTTTTGTGACTGGGTTACCTTACTCAGGATATTTTCTAGTTCCATCCATTTGCCTATGAATTTCATGAATTCATCGTTTTTAATAGCTGAGTACTCCATTGTGTAAATGTACCACATTTTCTGTATCCATTCCTCTGCTGAAGGACATTTGGGTTGTTTCCAGCTTCTGGCAATTATAAATAAGGCTGCTATGAACATAGTGGAGCATGTGTCCTTATTACATGTTGCAGCATCTTCTGGGTATATGCCCAGGAGTGGTATAGCTGGATCCTCAGCTATGTCCAATTTCTGAGGAACTGCCAAACTGATTTCCACAGTGGTTGTACCAGCTTGCAATCCCACCAGCAACGGAGGAGTGTTCCTTTTTCTCCACATCCTCGCCAGCATCTGCTGTCACCTGAGTTTTTGATCTTAGCCATTCTGACTGGTGTGAGGTGGAATCTCAGGGTTGTTTTGATTTGCATTTCCCTGATGACTAAGGATGTTGAACATTTCTTTAGGTGCTTCTCGGCCATTTGATATTCCTCAGTTGAAAATTCTTTGATTCTCTGTACCCCATTTTTAGTAGGGTTATTTGATTTTTGGGAGTCTAGCTTCTTGAGTTCTTTGTATATATTGGATATTAGCTCTCTGTTGGGTGTATGATTGGTAAAAATCTTTTCCTAATCTGTTGGTTGCCATTTTGTCCTATTGATAGTGTCCTTTGCCTTACAGAAGCTTTGCAATTTTATGAGATTCCATTTGTCAATTCTTGATCTTAGAGCATAAGCCATTGATGTTCTGTTCAGGAAATTTTCCCCTGTGTCCATGTGTCAAGGCTCTTCCTCCACTTTCTCCTCTATAAGTTTCAGTGTATCTGGTTTTATGTGGAGGTCTTTGATCCCCTTGGACTTGAGCTTTGTACAAGGAGATAAGAATGGGTCATTTGCATTTTTCTGCATGCTAACCACCAGTTGAACCAGCACCATTTGTTTAAAATGCTGTCTTTTTTCCACTGGATAGTTTGAGCTCCTTTGTCAAATATCAAGTGACCATATGTGTGTGGGTTCATTTCTGGGTCTTCAATTCTATTCCATTGATCTTTCTGCCTGTCTCTGTACCAATACCAGGCAGTTTTTATCACTATTGTTCTGTAATACAGCTTGAGGTCAGGGATGGTGATTCCCCCAGAAGTTCTTCTATTGTTGAGAATAGTTTTTGCTATTCTGGGTTTTTTTGTTGTTCCAAATTAATTTTCAAATTGCTCTTTCTAACTCTGTGAAGAATTGAGTTGAAATTTTGATGGGGATTGCATTGAATCTGTATATTACTTTCAGCAAGATGGTCATTTTTACTATATTAATCCTGCCAATCCATGAGCATGAGAGAGATCTTTCCATCTTCTGAGGTCTTCTTTGATTTCTTTCTTCAGAGACTTGAAGTTCTTGTCATACAGATCTTTCACACCAAGGTATGTAATATTATTTGTGACTATTGTGAAGGGTGTTATTTCCCTAGTTTCTTTCTCAGCCTGTTTATCCTTTGATTTGTTTGAGTTAATTTTATATCCAGCCACTTTGCTGACATTGTTTATCAGCTTTAGGAGTTCTCTGGTGGAATTTTTGTGGTCACTTAAATATATGATGATATAATCTACAAGTAGTAATATTTTGACTTCTTCCTTTCCAATTTGTAACCCTTTGACCTCCTTTTGTTGTCTAATTGCTCTAGCTAGAACTTCAAGTATTATATTTAATAAAATGAGAGAGCATGGGCAGTCTTGCTTAGTCCCTGATTTTAGTGGGATTGCTTCAAGTTTCTCTCCATTTAGTTTGATGTTGGCTACTGGTTTTCTATATATTGCTTTTTCTGTGTTTAGGTATAGGCCTTGAATTCCTGATCTTTCCAAGACTTTTATCATGAAGAGGTGGAGCTTCCTCTGGGTGTTGTGGGAAGGCAACAGAATCTTACAGACTACTTCTGTAGCCTTAAAGTTGCAGTAGGGAAGTGTTTTTTCAAGCTGGCCTATAGCTATCCAATGAATATTTCTTTTTGCAAAACAGATGAGTGGATTTAGCCTTTCATAGCACAGTTTGCCATTCTTGTTGACTAAATGAGAAAAGCTTTATTACTGCCTTAATTTACCCTGAAAGAGTCCCAGAAGAATAAGATTTTCCCTCACCATTGTAAGGGCTATGTTGTGGATCAGCCTAGTGCTGTTTGTATTTTAATGCTAATTCTGCTTCCTTAAGAGGGGCTGCCCTGATGAGGAGTTGATCATGCACTTTGGTGATTTCATTTGAATCTTCTCCCCATTTTAACTTGTCAATAAAGATGGCAGAAGCTAATCGCTGGGTGAAGGATAAGGTGGGATTTCTCAGTTCCAGGAGGAAAAGAAGGGGGGGTGGGCGGTGGCGTGGGGGAGGAATTCGGACGAGGCTGTGGAGCAGAGAGGAAGTAGCAGTCATGCAGGTAACTCTTGGGGACCTATAGTTTGTAGCCTGGCCTGCAGTGGCTGTGGAAGCTAAGAAGGATGAGGTAAGAAATTCTCTGCCCAGCAGTTGTGTTATGTGGATGGTTTTAAAATATTAAGGCTGTCTGGCATTCTCCATCTGTGGCACTCAGGTGGACAGGAGAAAGGACCTAGCTGCAGGGTAGTCATTAGAGGTTTGGCAAAGCTAGCCATGGTAGCTGGGTGAGACAGGTGTTGCTGGCACCTGCAACTGGATTCATTTTAAAATTATATGCAACAGGGCTAGCTATGAGATCAGTTTATCTAAATTCCACATGTTATTTCACAAGTTAAAGATTAAGATTCTCTTTCATTCATTGCCACAGTAAGTTTTTTTAATAAGGAATATTTAATAGCATCCATAATTCTCTTTTTTTCTTTTTCTTTTTGTCTATCCTCACTTTTGCCACAGTAAGTTTTAATATTTGATTGAACGAAGGAAGGTCTTTCTGTTGAGTAGATAGAATACATTTTAAGAGTGAATGTTAAACTGACATTAAAATTTATTAAATTTTCATCAATTGAATTGATCTTAACACTTTTAAAAGTTGATACTGAATTTAAAAAATCACATGAAGGAACTGGATCATTACTTTGTGATGATAAAACTTAACCTTGGAATTAAGTCCTGTTGTCATGATCAAGGTATTAGATTTACAACAAAAATAGAAAGAGAGGGTGGAGGAGGTCAAGGGAAGGCAGAGTGGGCAACATACTGAGGGAGATTTCAGCACCAGCTACCTTAGCAAGCCAGGGCTTGGGTACTCAGATCAGAGAAGATCTGAGATTGTTTCTCTGTGAAAACTGAGAACTCATAGTGATAAAGGTCCTCACTGGAGACAGAGTATATTTGTGATGTGATTTGTCATGGGTCTCAGGACTGCTGGACAGAGGGAAGAGCAGAGAGGAATGAGGAGAGGAAGTGAAAGAAAGGCCATGGGAGGAGCAGTAGAAAGGAGAAGATAAAGGCAGTAAAGGGGAAACACGAGTGTTTTCTGCACTTTGCTCTGGTTGACTAGTTCCCAGACACCCAGTTTCTAAGGAGATGAAGAGAGAGGATAACTTTCTCAGTACAAACTCACGCCAAGTACTCCTCAAAGTGAAGGAACAGAAATCTTTAACACGCATGCCAATTTTAAAGTATACAAGGTGATCTAGGCAAACTAAGTGGAGATATAAAACCCAAGACTCCTATCCACTGCAGTGATCTTTTAAGTCTGTACCAGTAGGTTCACTTCTTAGTTGCCCTTTCCTCCCAGCTTAACTGAAGCACCAGAAAGCTAAAGCAAGTCCTTGTGAATGGAGCACCCCCTAGTGATGACAAAATAAACAGACAGCTCTGCTGTTAGGTATCTTGGGAACAGCGAAAAGATAACTGTTTTAGATAGACTTTGCCTAGGGATGTCCCCAAAGAAACAGAATAACCCCAGAGAGGGTATATTTATGGAAAGCTACTATGATGGTTTGAATATGCTTGGCCCAACGAGTGGCACTATTTGGAGGTGTGGTCTTGTTGGAGTAGGTGTGGTCGTGCTGGAGAAAGTGTGTCAAGTGGGCAGTGGCTTTAAGACCCTCTTCCTAGCTGCCTGGAAGCCAGTATTCTGCTAGCAGCCTTCAGATGAAGATGTAGAACTCTCAGCTCTGCCTGCACCATGCCTGCCTGGACCCTGCCATGTTCACACTTTGATGATAATGGACTGACCCTTTGAACCTGTAAGCCAGCCCCAATTAAATGTAGTCCTTATAAGAGTAGCCTTGGTCATGGTGTCTGTTCACAGCAGCAAAACCCTAACTAAGACACCTACATTCAAGAAATGACCATAAGTTAATTTTCTGCTGGATCTAGGGTAACTGTATATTCATTTAGCTCATGAGAGAAACAAAGCCAGTGGTGGCAGCAACAACTAAAAATCAAAAAATGTAAAACCGAACAACAAATAAACAGAAGGATAATTTAAAACAATTTATTTTTCTTTTCTTTTTTCAGTGTAGGAGGACACCTCCCTTAAAAAAAAAAAAAAAAAAAAAGCAAACAGACAGAGCCATGAAGTGGTTTTCCTCTTTTGCTTCAAAGTTCCCCATCCTATGCCCACCCAAGCCTCTGCGGCTTTGTGCTCCCCAATTCGCAGACAGGATTTCCCTTGACCTGTGGAATTTGTTTCCTGTGACTCATCAGGTTAAAGAAAATGACCCACATGCTTCCAATCTTTGGAACATTTGGCCCACATTTTGCTCAGAAACATGTCATAACTTTAGTATATGTTTTCAAAAAAAACCAGTAGATTTAATTAGATTTAATTACAATTTATCCTCAAAGGCGTGAGACTTGTTAGCTTCTCAGGAACTACTCACACTGAGAACATAATCTACTGAGAGCTATGTGAGAGCAGACATAACCATAACAGTTGCAGCACTATCCACTGTCTTTTTCTGTGAGCGAGCATGGCTGTCCAGTTCAGTGCAGCAATGTGTTCTTTAAGACTCCCTGCAGTGTAGAGAGAGACATGCACACTGGTAAGTTAGGTCTGAGGAGGTTCGAGTGCTTACCACAGATGGCAGTGTCCATTCATGGGCGCTCTGGTAATAGCTCTCTCTCCTAATGTTTTTCCTGAAAGGCAAAGAGACTGAAGTTTAGTGTCATAAGAGCGGGTAGGAAGTGGAGTCTCCAATCAAGTCAGTGGTTCCTAAATAGGGTCCTTATTGGAAAGCGCTTGTCCCCCTTGTGCTTGTTAGAGGAGGAGCTTTGCCCCGGGGTCAGATGCTTACTCTGGGCGTCAGTCCTCATGATCTATATTTTACCAGCTTCCAAGAACTGTGACATGCTCAAATTTGAAACCCACTGGAATAACTAACTTAAGCAAGGACAAGGAAAGTCTCTTGCTCATTACTTAAAAGTACAAGTACATTATTTACTTGTAATCAATTCAGACAACGGAGGAAGCAGCACTAATGAGATCAACCCTGGAGGATGCTGGGACACCCGATACTGCCTCACATCGCTTCGATGCCATTCCTCAAGAGACTTGCTTTCAAAACAGCTTCAGAGAGGGCTGCTGACCCCCCATGACGTCAGCTTGTCCAACCTTACAGACTGATCCAGCCAGACCTTCACTTAAGCCTTAACTTTCTCAGCACATAGAGACTGGACAACAAATGATGCCAGCTACTTTCTTTTGACTTAAACATTTTCCCAACTTCCTTTGGGCACACCTGAAGGCATTCTTTGCCCCAAGTCAGTGGAAGCAATTTCAGGAGATCATGGTCCCATTCCCTTAAGATGGGGTGGATAGTTTTGATCATTTTATGAGTGTTAGGTATATTGTCCCTTAAGGAGATGGTTACAAATAGTTATGGTCTTGGACAGGGAAAAATCAAAATGGGGAGCCTAGACTGGGGGGTTTCTAGCTTTCCTTCCTTCCTTTCTAAGATAAGGGGGAGGGGATTGAGAAGAAAAAGGGGACACATAGAATTATCACACTCAGGTAATATTTATTCCTTCTCATGCCTCTGATGGGGTTGGAGACTAGATAATCATACTCTTACTATGAGCTTAAGATGTTTAGGATTTAAGAAGATGCTCTAAGTATAAGAAGCTGATTTTTAGGATGGTATTACAAATTAGGATAGAAAATGATCTAGATACAAAACTCTGAACTCACCAAGATAGGATAGATGATAGAATACTTTATCTAAACTACCAAATATAAACAGACTGGCTTTTAAATTTAACTCTTACCTAATAATATTCATTGTTGTTTTGTAATTGTTCCAGTATATATTGTTTACTATTATAAGAGAAAGAGTCATTTTATTTAGACAAAAATGGGGAGTTGTTGAGGTTTGGTGTGTTACTATGTATTGTAAGGTTAAATTCTGTATCCCAAGGTCTACTTGTCCCAAGATGACTGAATTCTCACTTATGCTACCTTTTGTTGCTTTTAACTTAAAACCATTGGTTAATAAAGATGTCTACAGCCTGTAGCTGGGCAGGAGAGGTGGGTGGGGCTTCGGTTTCTAGGTTTGGGGTCTGAGGAGAGAGCACAGGAGAGGGAGGAGAGGGAGAAGAGGAAGAAGGAGGAAGGTGCCACGGGGCAGGTGGATCGTGAGCGCATGGCCATGAGGGCTGCTGGCCTGCTGGAGTAGGAGCAGCCAAGGTGGAACATGGAAAGTGAAATCTTGAGGTGACTGACAGGGAAGTAAAGAAACTAGTATAGATGGTTGATATCTGCTCAGCTCTGATTCGTTAAGGCTTATTATAAATAGAAAGATTTGTTTTTTAATTTGGGAACTAAATGATCTAAGGTGGGGTAGAAGCCCCCAAATAATATTTACTGGAGAACTGAAACGTGATGGCTAGTCATTGGTCCTTTATACAGATATTCTCTAGTGTGGCACTGTCATGCGTGTCTTTTCTTGCATCTTTCCTCACCCCTTCTTGCCACACTTCATTTTAGCACTGTTCCCAGACACTAACAGGTTGAGGTAATTTCTTAAATATACAAATAAAAGTGATCCTTTTTGCTTTACTTCAGTATTTGAATACATTCCTTCTGTGTGAATAAAAATGGTGACCTCTTCTTGTTGCAACATGGTAAATTTTCTTCTTAAGGATAAATCTCATTTTGACCCCATTTGGCACTCTGGCCGCTAGATCTCCTCCATCCTGTTTTCCTGTTTCACCATCTCATACATCAACTCATGTTCTAGCTTCATTCTGCCACTGTGACAAAGACCATGGCCAAAAGGGACTGAGGAGGAATCATCATAGACTGTCACTGAGGAAAGTCACAGCAGGAATTCAAGCAGGAACTCAGGTGCAGGCATGCTTGCCATCCCATGCATTACTTCTAACCAACAAACTTACTCACAGCCAAGAAAGAGCAGCAGAAACCAAACCACGGAGGAGTGCCGCCTAATGGCTTCCTTGCAGGTGCATGCTTATCTAGCTTTCTTGTTCAGTCTCGAACTATCTTTCCCAGGACTGGCGCTACCCACAGTGGGCTGGGCCCTCCTACATCAATTATCAACCAGGACAATCCCCACAGACATGCTCACAAACCAATCTGATCTAGTAAATCCCTCGGCTGAGATCCCTTCTCAGACAACTCTAAGTTTCATCAAATTGACAGTTAAGGCTAAGAAGGACAACTCACTTGAGCTCTCGTTCAATTTAAAAACAGAGTCTAGAGGATTTTTACCTATGGGAACTGGTTATCTCCATAAGAAAACTTTCCTATATGAATCTCTAGCTCCTGCTATCGACTCCTCCTTTCCTTTATACAAACATAACATCCTGTAGTCTTAAAATAACATCCCATTTCCATTTGTTCCTTTATATATCATTATATGAACAGCATTGCCTTCCCAACAAAGTCAGAAGCTTCCATCCGTCCTGTATTTTGTGCTCTCAGTCCCATATGCTAACACAACTCCCAAGAGGAGAGTGCTAGAGAAAGAGATACATCGCTGCGGGTGACTGTAAAACAGTTTTCACATCAATATGCTTTATTTTTCCCCCAGCAGCTATGAATATATATCCTTTCAGGCTCTGGTTGATTTTTTTTTCCTTGAAATTAATCTCTTTTCTAGAACTCCTCCATGGACAGTGCCTGATAACTGGATTGCTACAGAAAAGTGCTTTCCAGAAGACCCTGGAAAGGTGACAGATAAATAGCATGGACGAAGAGGGGAAGGCTCCCGTCTTCCTCCAGTGAGGATCAGTTAAGTGCAGAGGATACTCCTGCCAGGAAGTCTCCTGGTGGCAGAAAGACTCCCACAGATTCTGCTCATGTGTGCTTCGTAGAGCTAAAGATGCCAGACTCGAGTGGAGGGAGCTCTCACTTGCTATTTCCTTATCATACTATCATAGACAAGTCAGGAAAGGAGAACGCTTTGGAAGAAAGGAGAATAAAACCTGAGGCTCAGAGAGCTGGACACACAGGAGCTTTGACAAGAAAGCATTCTGGCATCCAACAAAACAAGTACAACAACCAACAACAATAATTTGACAGTCTCCTTGGCTTTTATTATGATTATTGTTATTGTGGAAAATTTCAAATGTATACAAAATGTACACATGATAGTTTAAGGTATTGTCATTTTGGAAATCCCTGACAACCTTGAGGTGATTTCTATGTTCCTGGCCTTCCATGCCATAGGAAGTGAGTTGTGAGTTTAACTGATAGGGTACAACTAGAGAACACAATCCTTCTTGGCTTATTATTGTGCCTCAAATGCTAGCACAGGTGTTTTAGCTTCCTGTGATATAATAAACTCAAAAAAGTGAAATCGGGTCTTCTTTTTCTCCAGTTCCTTGCTTTAATATTATTAGCTCAAATGCTTTAAAGGAGCATGCGCTTTAGTCCCAGAAGGCCATTTTGTTCTGAGGCTGTGTACAACTCTCCATTATCAGAATGTATCGAAATGAATCAAGCCTTTAACTTAGATGATTTTGCTTGTATTAAACCCACTGATGGCTTTTCGTGGAAAATGATACCACCTCAGAACACCCAATGCTGACAAATTACTTACCAACATTAGCATAATGTTTCTTCTCTTGTGTATTTGTAGAGAGGTCATACATGTCTCCATAGGCACGGGCAAGCCGCCACAGAAACTCTATCTCTTCACTAAACTGTAAAGACAGCATTGCACACTGGATTAGTGCATTGATTTGTCCACACTGGCCATAACTGCTTTCATTGTACCATACAAAATGTAGCCAGGTACAATGCGATTTGTAGATGACTGAATTTATACTATATATTTAACATTTTAAATCCAAATATTTATGGCTAAGAAATATGACCAAATATAGTGTTACATTTGGATCTTAAGTCATTTAATATTATACAGATATAATTACATATTCCCCCTGGGCCAGGTATCCTCTCTTATCCTTTGTAAGTTATCTACTATCAGCATAATAAATTGCTTACTGAGCATTTTAAGTAGTATCTGTAAATTGAAATGCATATACTCAAAAGAGACATTACAATTTTTACCTAAATGATGCAACTATAATTGTAGATATTTTAAACATTTTTAAAACTGTTACTGACAGATAATCCTTGCACATCTTCATCGACTATAGTCTGATCTTTAGGATATTTGTATATTATGTGTTGATCAGTTTGGGTTCACAGGTTTTACATAGTGTATTGAAGTTGCTAAAACTTCTAGCCAAGGTTAGGCTTATATTGCTTGTAGTGGCTATTCCTGGTAGTCAACTTGACTAAGTCTGAAATGAATTACAATCCAGAATTAGAAGGCTCACGTGTGGCCCTAATCTGGAGGCTGAGAGATACAAGTTTCTGACCTGAATCTTGACATGGAGACCTTGAGGAATAGTGGCTACGAATCCCATAGGATTAACATAGAAAGCTCTATGAGTTCAAGGTCACCCAGGGTTAAAGGTGTGGTGGCACACACCTTTAACCTGGGCCACACTTTTTGCTGGAGATGTATATAAGGACATTGAAAGAAGGAAGGCTCTCTCTGCTTCGCCTGCTTGCCTTGTGGGACTGAGCAATTGCTGGATCCTTGGACTTCCATTCACAGCTGCTGCCATGACTGTTGTTGGGAGTTGATTGTTGGGAGTTGGACTACAAACTGTAAGTCATCAATAAATCCCTTTACTACATAGAGACTACCATAAGTTCTGTGACTCTAGAGAACCCTGACTAAGACATTGCTCGTGGACAAAAAGAGAGACTTTATTTCTCCTCAAGCTATAATGAGCCCTTATGTCCCTTCTTTCAGTTGTGATGGTGAGAGTAATTAACTCAAGTCCAATATTAAACACTGCAGAATGACTTCTGATAGAAATAGCTTTAAATAGTAATAGATACTACATTGAAAGCAACATAAGAAACTTAGCCTGGTGTGGTGGCACACGCCTTTAATCCCAGTGCTCTAGAGACAGAGGCAGACCGATCTCTGTGAGCTTGAGGCCAGCCTGGTCCACATATCAGGTTCCAGGACAGCCAGGGACACACAAGAGAAGCCCTGTCTTAAAAAACAGAAACAAAAGAAAACCTAAAAAACTTTTTATTCTTTCCAGAGAAAACATTATGCCTAGGTAAAATGTCTTATTCTTCATGTTACAAAACATGCATTAAATATCGAAGTTAATAAAATCAAAGCAAACCTGTATAAGGCTGGTTCCTATTTTTTGTGACCTTAGGTAAAACCAATTAACTCAAATTTAATTTTAAACAGTTGCTCACTTTATGAAAGTACAACCTTACTCTCTCCCTGAGAACTGCAGCCCAGTACTGTAGTTTCAATATGAGCGGGTGGTAGTTTAATAAAAACTGAAAACTCTGTGAACACATCGCTGCCACACAGCTCTTACCTTCTCTTTATGGTCACAAAGTAGCTCAAAACTCTCCATCTTGTCAGACTCATTTATCCGCAAATGGTCCACCTTCTGAAGGAGGACATCCAACTTCAGTTCCTCGATGTGTGTGTTAAGAGCCTGAGGGACCGGGAAACTCTGTTCTTCTGTGTCAGTGTTAGCTGTAATATACCTAAGATGGCAGAAACAACCACCAGCTCCCTTTAGACTCACACACAATGACCAGAGCAGTCCTCTGAAAATGCAAGTCGAATCATTCCACTCTGTGCTAGGAAATGTCACAGCACCCACTGTTACACAGAGAAAGGCCAAGGGCTGACTACTTACAAGGACATGCCAACCTTCATAGTTCTGTGACTTAATTTCTGACAGATCTTCTCAGTCATCGGCCCCTTCAGCCTCAAGACGTTTATCTGCTGTTCTCTCTGATGGAATGCTCTTTCCCCTGGACATAACCTCTACTCTTGGCTAACGTTTGCAGCAGTGCACCTTTCTTAGTGTGGCCCACCCACATCCTTCTATCCAGCTCTACAACCCCAAATCTGTCTTCCTCTACTTGATATGTTTACATTTTGTCCTTCATAGGACATATTCTCCTTAATAGGCTATTAATAATAACCACACTGCATGTGTTTGTCATCTACTTTTTCTGAATCAGCTCCACTGGAAGGCGTGTTTCTTACTGGTAAGGTTCATTAACAGAAGAGCCAAGCTGGAGGAACTAAGCAGGCACTCAAAAATGTGTGTGTGCAAAAGAGCACATGTTCAGGTATTATTCTATAGTTAAACATGATGTTCTAGCTCTGTGTGTGTGTGTGTGTGTGTGTGTGTGTGTGTATGTTTGTATGTGTGTGGGGGTGTATGTGTGTGGGGGTGTATGTGTTCATGTGCATGTGCACATGTACAATGGGGTGCACATGAATGGTATGTGGAGGCCAGAAATTGACACCAAGAATCTCCCTTGGTCACTCTCCACCTTGTTTTTTGATATCATGTGGATTACTTCACCTGGGGCTCACCTAGTAGCTTCACTTGCTGTATAGAGAGTGCCTGAGATCCTCTGTCTCCAGTCCCTCAGTGCTGGGATTACAGACGGCTGTGGCGCATTTACTTTGGGTGCTGGGGATCTGAACTCATGTTAGTGTGGAAAGCTGTTTTCTGACTGAGCCATTTTTGTTGCTCCCACTGTTTTAGTTCTTAAAAATTAATATTATCCATTTACGCTGTCTACTTTTATGTTAACTTGACAAACCAGAGTCATTTGAGGAGGGAACATCGGTTGAGAAATATTCCCACCAGAATGTCCTGTGAGGTGTTCTCTTGATTGATGATTGACATGGGAAGGCCAAACTCACTGCTAGTGGTGATGCCATGCCTGGGCTGGTGGTCCTGGATGGTATTAGAAAGCAGGCTAAACAAGCCATGGAGAGCAAGCCATTAAGCAGCACTTAACTGGCTTCTGCATCAGCTCCTGCCTCCAGGTTCCTCCTCTGACTTCCTTTGATGATGGACCGTGATGTGGAAGTGTAAGCTAAGGAAACTCTGTCCTCTTCAAGTTGTTTATGGGTATGGTATTTTATTACAGCAGTAAAAACCTTAACTAAGACAGAAATTGGTACCAGAGATTGGACTAACTATTTCTGAGACAGACCTGAACATGTGTTTTGGGGGAGACAATGGGAGGACTTTGGAACTTTGGGCTGGAAAAGGTTGAAAGGTGGTGAAAGAAGTAATGTGGCACAAGGACGTAACAGGGGACTGTGGGCTCTTGGGTGCCTAGGAATGAGGGCAGTGGGCAGAGGGATAAAGTAGGATGTTTAAGCCTCCAAGAAGACTCTTAGAGAAATGAAGGTTGAGCATATGTAAGAAGTAGAACACCTGCAAGTACAAGGATATAAGCGCGTAGACCGTAAGAAATGCATGCTTCCAAAGACTTGAAAGGACCCTGAACTTTAGCTGGTCACTGAGGGTCTCCTGAAATATGGAGCCAGTCCACAGACCTGGACGCTCTTTCAAATTCTCATTTTTCAACAAAACCCAAGATCATACATGGAGATGGTGAAAGGTAGCTAATTCAAAGAAAAAAGAACACATCTCCATGCACAGAAGCTAATGAGGTGAGCGCGTTACAGTTTCTAGTCAATGATCTTAAGTCAATAGCTTTAAATTTAATCAAAAAGCTAAGGAAAGATGGAAGAATAAAAAGGATAAAAGAAGAAAATCACACATGAAACAAATGGAGTGTCCACCAAGAAACACACATTAGGAAAGAGAAGCAAACACAGTTGTGGGGCTGAGACTGTGGTAAAGGAACTGAAATCCACAGGATGTGATCAACAGGAAACCCAACATGGCAAGCAAGCAACAGGCACACCTGAAGATGTTTACTTTGAAAATGTTGTGAGGAATAAAAAGCAGAAAGAATGGATCAAAAAAGACAAAATCTGAAGGGCCCGGGAGACAACATTACATATGACCAGGCTTCCAGAGAAGACAAGAAGGGATAGTGGGATTACTTGAAAAAATAATGCCAAAACTCCAGATCTGAAGGACAAGTACACAGAAAGCTCAGTTGACTCCAAGTAGAATAAATCCAAAGAGAGGCAACCAGGCACTGTGCACTTAAGCTACTGATAGACAGAAAGAGCAGTTCTCCACTTCATATAGGGGACAAAAACAGGATAGCTAAAACAATTCTGAACAAAAAAAAGAAGCTCTGGAGGGGATCACCATCCCTGACCTCAAGCTGTACTACAGAGCAATAGTAATAAAAACTACATGGTATTGGTATAGGAGCACACAGGTTGATCAATGGAATTGAACTGATAACCCTGAAATAGACTCACACAACTATGGACACATGATTTTTGACAAAGAAGCCAAAATAATTCAATAGAAAAAGAGAGAAAGCACCTTCAACAAATGGTGCTAATGTAACTGGATGTCAGCATGCAGGAGAGTGCAAACATGTCCTTAACTCTCACCCTGAACAACACTCAAGTCCAAGTGGATCAAAGACTTCAACATAAAATTTGATACACTAAATAGAACAGAACAGAAAGTTGGGAGCACCTTAGCTCATTGGTATAGGAGACAATTTCCTGAACAAAACACCAATGGCTTAGGCTCTAAGATCAACAATTGCTAAATAGGACCTCATGAAACTGAAAAGGCAAATGACACTGTCAATAGGACAAAAGACCAGCCTACATATTGGAATAGGATCTTCACCAACCCTACATCTGTCAGAGGACTAATATCCAAAATTCATAAAGAACTTAAGAAGTTAGACACCAACAACCCAAATAACCCAATTAAAAATTTGGGTAGAGAGCTGTACTGGCTGGTTTTGTGTGCCAACTTGACACAGGCTGCAGTTATCACAGAGAAGGGATCTTCAGTTGGGAAAGTGCCTCCATGCGATCCAGCTGTGGGGCATTTTCTCAATTAGTGATCAAGGGGGTAGAGCCCCTTGTGGGTGGTGCCATCCCTGGACTGGAAGTGTTGGGTTCTATAAGAGAGCAGACTGAGCAAGCCAGGGGAAGCAAGCCAGTAAGGAACATCTCTCCATGGCCTCTGCGTCAGCTCCTGCTTCCTAACCTGCTTGAGTTCCAGTCCTGACTTCCTCTGGTGATCAACAGCAATGTGGAAGTAAGCTAAATAAACCCTTTCCTCCCCAACTTGCTTCTTGGTCATGATGTTTGTGCAGGATTAGAAACCCTGACCAACACAAAATTGGTACCAGCATAGTGGGGTATTCCTGTGACAACCTGACCATGTTTTGGGGAGGACTGTGGAAGGACTTTGGAACTTTGAGCTAGAAGAACCGCTGGTTGTTAAAAACTCTGTGGGATGTTCTGTGGGAGCTTGGAAGATCATGTTGAGAACAGTGCAGAGATGGAGGCCTGGCTTGTGAAATTTCAGAGGAAAGATTAAAGACTCTTATCAGGGCCATGTTGTTTTGATTGTGAAGATTCTGTGGTTCTGGCTAGCTGGGGCTGAAGTATCAGCTGTGATTAACAAGATACCAGAACTACTAAAGCGAAAACCTTGCATTACTGGGACTATTGATGCTGGTTAGCTGGAGCTAAGAAATTAGCAGTGATTAAGAAGAGACCAGCATCACTGAGGTGACATCTTCTGGGAAGTGTTTTCTGAGAACACAAAGAGGTTGTGTTCCAGAGACAGCCAAGGTTGTACCTTGTGCTGCAGCAGGACTTGGTAATGTGTAAGAGTCACCCAGGTGGTACTGGTTTTGAAGGCATGAAGGGGTCATTAAGAGCAGCTGAGGCTCAGCACAGTGAGCAGCCATGGGAGGCCATTGGTGAAGGTGCAGCCTCAGTTGCAATTGATGGCCCAGGACTGAAGGGGTCATGCAAAGGAGTTGAGGCTTGGCACCATGAAGAGAGCCTATGAGAGGCTATTGGTGAAGCCTAGTTACAGTAGAAGACAGTGTTTTAGAGATGCCAGTACCATGAATGACCACCAAGAATAGCAGCAGCAGTGGAGTACAGGCATCTGGAGCCTAGAAGACAAGATGTGTGCTACAAAGGGCAGAGCTGGAGAAGTGACCAAAGCCCTTAGAGGAGCCCAGAAGATCTTGAGTTGGATCCCAGACATTGGTTTTGCTGTTGATTGTGACTGTGCCCTGATATTTTTCCCTCTTGAAGGAAGAAAGTTTTTAGTGGAGCCCACAGTTAAGAGACTTTGAATTTTAAAAGATATTGGACATTTTAAATGGATTGAACTTTTAATATGTAAAGACTGTGGGACTTTAGATCTTGGAGATGAATAAGAAAGTAAGGGTTGAGGCTTAATAGTGATGTGTTTGTGTGTGTCAAGTTGGCAAGGGGTCAATTGTACTGGCTGGTTTTGTGTGCCAACTTGACACAGGCTGCAGTTATCACAGAGAAGGGAGTTTCAGTTGGGGAAGTGCCTCCATGAGATCCAGTTGTGGGGCATTTTCTCAATTAGTGATCAAGGGGGTAGGGCCCCTTGTGGGTGGTGCCATCCCTGGACTGGAAGTGTTGGGTTCTATAATAGAGCAGGCTGAGCAAGCCAGGGGAAGCAAGCCAGTAAGAAACATCTCTCCATGGCCTCTGCATCAGCTCCTGCTTCCTGACCTGCTTGAGTTCCAGTCCTGACTTCCTCTGGTGATCAACAGCAATGTGGAAGTAAGCTGAATAAACCCTTTCCTCCCCAACTTGCTTCTTGGTTATGATGTTTGTGTAGGAATAGAAACCCTGACTAATACAAGAGCTAAACATAGAATTCTCAACAGAGGAATCTCAAATGGCCGAGAAGCTCTTAAAAAAATGCTTAACAACCTTAGTCATCTGGGAAATGCAAATCAAAATGTCCCTGAGATTCCACCTTACACCCATCAGAATGGCTAAGATCAGAAACTCAAGCAATAGCACATGCTTGTGAGGATGTGGATCGAGGGGAACGCCCCTCCATTGCTGGCAGGGATATCAATTTGGCAGTTTCTCAGAAAACTAGGAATAGATCAACCTCAAGACCCAGCTATACTACTCCTGAACATATACCCCAAAAGTGCCCCACTCTAACACAAAGACACACACTCAACTATGTTCACAGCAGCTTTACTTGTAATAAAAGCTGGAAACAACCCTCAGCTGAAGAATGGAGAAAGAAAATGAGATACATCTACACAATGAAATACTATCCAACTATTAAAAACAAAGACATCATGAAATTTGCAGGCAAATACATAGAACTTGAGAATATCATCCTGAGTGAGGTAATCCAGAGCCAGAAAGACATGTATGCTATGTACTCACTTACTAGTGGACATTAGCCATAAAGTACAGGATAACCATGATACAATCCACAGAATCAAAGAAACTTGGTATTAAGGAAGTCCCAAAGGAGGATGCACCAATTTCACTCAGAAGGGGAAACTAAATAGTCACTGGAAGTGGTTGGAAAGAGGCAACTGAGCAGGAGAGGGGCTGAGGAGAGGAACAGGGATAGAGATCAAGTGTGGGGTTGGGGCAGGGGTGAGAGAGGCCTGGGAGTGAAAACTGAAATCGGGGAGGGCGTAACTCTGGTGACTAATTGGAGGCCCAGGATGGTAGAGGATATGGAGAGTCTTTGGGGGCATGGGAGGCACTTTAGCTTAGATTCCTACCAGTGGGGGATATTGAGACTGAAACAGCCACCTCATGTAGCCAGGCAGGCTCTCCAGAGGGAGGAAGGGGACATCAATCTACTCATAAAATCTTCAACCCAAAAGTTGTCTTCCCTACAAGATGTGCAGGGATAAAGATGGAACAGAGACTGAGGGTACAACCAACCAATGGCTGGCCCAATTTGAGACCCATTCCATGTAAATGAGCCAACCCCTAACACTATTAATGATACTCTGCTATGCTTGCAGACAGTAACATAGCATAACTGTCTCCTGAGAGGCTTCACTCAGCCATAGATAGAGGCAGATGCAGTGAATCACAGTCAAACAACAGTCAGAGATCAGGGAGTCTTGTGGAAGACTTAGGGCTAGAAGTGAGCCAAGTCTGAGGAGTCAAGGACACCACAAGAAGATCTACAGAGTCAACTAACCTGGGGCCCTGGGGGCTCACAGAGCCTGTGCCATCAACCAGGGAGCACATAGGATCTAGACCTAGATTCCCTAGCACATCTGTAGCAAATGCACACCTTGGTGCTCATGTGTTTCCCCTAACAAGTGGATCTGGAGCTAAGTCTCTGTCCCCTGACATTGGATCCCTTTCTTTCCTACTTAGACTTCCTGGTTGGGCCTAAGTTGGAAAGGTTGTGCTTACTACACCTGCTGGGACTAGAAGCTCCAGGGTGGTGTGGTACCCAAAGAGGCTCTCCTTCTCTGATGAGAAGAGGAGAGGGTAATAGGGAGAGGGATTTGTGAGGGTGGGATTGGGAAGAGAGGTGGGGCTGTGCTTGGGATGTAAAGTGATTTTTTTAAAAAAGGAAGGAAGGAGAGAGAGAGAGAGAGAGAGAGAGAGAGAGAGAGAGAGAGAGAGAG